>CAXIPT010000008.1:1045703-1117915 GCA_964030475.1 Tethya wilhelma | reverse complement strand
AATTCCTCTCGGGCCCCCCCCCCTGGATGATCAGGTGACTGTTTGTTTCGAGGTTTGTTTCTCCCCTCACTGTTGCTTCTATTCGGTATTCATCGCTTGTTTTCCTGGCTGGTTGCTGAAAAATACACACGAAGTGTCGAATCGTGCGTTCAAAGGCACTTCAGAGGTGGACACTAGCTGACTGTTGGATTGAAAACTTTAGTATGTGGATGTGGATCACCTCCAGAGTCTTTGTTAAATATATAGTGGATACTTTGGACTAGTGTACAGTAGCTACTGGTAACGAGTTTAGATATAAATCCAACTCTTCTATCAATATGATCCTAAGGTAAGTCTTCATGTTGCTATCCACAAGCTTAAAAGATACTCATCCTAAAGTCTCTACTATTAATTTTTGCATTTTTAGGTTACTGTGGCAGTTGAGGTGTGTGTGTGGCCCTCGTGTGGTAACCCTGTTGACCATCGTGTGTGTGATGCGTGTACTCATGATGACTGAGCTAGGTGCAGAATTTGTGGACATTCCTCTCGTCTCCTATGCCAGGCTCCTCAATGTGGTGGTTGTGATAGTGGGAGTGCTGTTATTCATTGCTGCATTCTTATCCAACTACACGTTATGTCTCAGTGGGCTTTGGGGAAGATTGTTCTACTTTGCCAACTACACCACTCGTAAAAGCTTTTTTGTCTATCTTCTGATAGCGTGCTCTGTGGCCCACGTCCTCTGGCTCTTTTACCTGGTGCGGACAGTTTGGGTTCAGCATTATGGAATCGTAATACAAATACTTCAAGTATTTCCGAATTTGATGCTGCTTCTACATGTGCTGGCTGGAGGTAGGTTAAGTAGGAACAGGGTCATTACATTCAAAAGCTACAATTCACTATTCTCAGTAGGCTCTGGGGAAGGCTGTTCTACTTCGCTAACTACTCCACTCTCAAGAGCATTTTTATCTATCTTCTTATGACGTGTTCGATATCCCAGGCCCTCTGGCTCTTTTACCTGGTGCGGACAGTATGGTTTCAGCATTATTCGATACTGATACAAATACTCCAAGTTCCACATTTGATGCTGCTAATACATGTACTGGATGGAGGTATGTGGTAAACTAGACATTACAATAAAAAGATATTTAATTCATGTCAATCTAGACTGTTCTTAATACGTATAACTTTTGATTCTGGTTGACTGCTTAAGATTAGGTAGTAAATTTCTGTATCACGTGTGCATGAACACACACCCAGATCTGCTCATCTTGGCCAACCAACAGCACACTTCCATCAACATTGCCATCAACATTGCCATCAACTGCAGGGAGTTCCTCACAGAAACAATCATTGGAAAAGAGCTCAAGACCTACTGGAAGTACTGTGTCTCTCTTGTCACCTATTGCTTCACCATGATCTACATTGCCAACTTGTGCACCTGTTTCTCTGATCTTGCTTTCACCTACCAGCTCCTGATATTGACGGCTACTGTTGGGAATATCGTAAACCATGTGTACGTGGGCAAAATGATCTATGATATTGGTCGCCGTGTTGAGAACGTTTGGATTGATGCAAGGGAAGAGAGTACGGAGTACAACCCTCAGCAGAGTAAACTGGTGGTGGACGTGGAAGTCTTTTCTGGAGAAGAATTCAAAGACTATCTGGTTAATTTATGTGTTCCTAACTTTAGTAGTCTCCCTATTCTAGAACAGGGTGACGAACTTGTGTTGTAAAAAACTTACCAATTTTTGGTTATTTTGAGACTCAGTTGATTGTATGTATTTACTAGTAGGCCAAAATAAAAATTAATGTTATTTTTTACACTGGCAGTCCGTGTATAGAGTACCAGCAGTCCCTATACTTTCCTATTGCTTTTATATTGCAGAGTTATGTAATATTCAGTATCCGGATTTTGCCGGTGCTGTATTAAATAACCGGCACCATTGACTACAATGTATTTAGTTTGTGGTTACAGAGCTGGTGCAGTATCCACAGCCTATTTTTTATAGTTTATGTTATATATATCTTGTATACAAGGAGTGTGGCTTGCTTCGCTCGCCATGCTCCTTGCTTGTGTATGAAGTATAATGATGTTTACTCAGTCTCTATGTTATTATTGCATTGATTGTGCTATTATATAATTAGTACTAAAAGAGCCCAATAATAATTATTAAAATAGCTACACACAGTAAAACCTCCGATAGTGGACGATTCTTGGTTCCCAAAAATTCTGATTCCCTATATTGTAGTATTACAAACAGAACCTCCGAGAAGAGGACAACCATCTCTCCACAAAGGACAAACTAGCTGAATTTATATTGTCCCCAAAGTGTCCTTCACAGCTGCTTTCCAGACTCCTCCTAGCTCCTTCGCAAAATTTAAAAACTATCACTCTGTTAACCTTTAACTGAGTTAACAAGAAAATCACAGCAGCCACAAACAGGAAGAGCTGGCTGCTGAGACCAGTATTCTAAATGGTCACATCAACTGTAGTGTGAACTAGCCTGAGAATAAAAATGAAGTAAGTAAGCGTGTCAATTTGACCAATGACTTGAGATGATGGCTTGTAGGCTTACATCATACCCTATCACAAATTTTATTGTAGTTTATAAAAGCTAGATCTCTTATTCTTATTGCCAGTACCTGCATTGAATAGTGTTGATCTTCATCACTCTGGATCCGGAGGTGTACACTCACACAGCCCGAGGGACACAGAGCACAGACAAAAGATTCTGGTCAGCGGTTTCAGAGAGTTTACGTAACTACAGAGCTAGCTAGCTAGCTAGAGAGAGAGAGAGAGAGAGAGAGAGAGAGAGAGAGAGAGAGAACATGAACAATTGTACAAACAAACAAACTTACCGATCACGTGATCTGTGCTAACGTGATCACGTGATCTGTGCAGGCATCAGGCACCAGGCACGTGGAGGCAAAAAAGAAGAAGAAGGACTCGACGTGGCCGTATAAACTTGTGGTAGATAGATAGGCTAGGTAGATAAGAGTACCTGGGCCTATGACTGCAGAAATCGAGGACTAACTATATTATGTGGATCACGACCAAACTATTCGTTATTTTGATTGCCGATACTTTGGATTGAGCACCGGTCTACTCCTTCATCATGTTTGTTTTAAAAAGGCAAGACAATATTTAATCTGGCATAACTTTAAATATGTACTCATATCCACTATAAGTTAGGTTACTGTGGTGGTGTGTGTGTGGCCCCACTGTGGTGTTCCTGGTGACCTATATTAAAAAGTAAGCCATGTTCTCTCCTTCATCACTATAAGACATGTATGTCCCCCTTGTGATATTCCTGTTTACTGTTGTGTGTGTGATGCGGGCATTCATGATGAGCACTAAGAATTAAAGGTAAATTCATGGTCATTCCTCTTCTCCCCTGCATCAGGCTCCTCAAAATTCTGGTTGCGGTAGTGGGAGTCTACTTCATTTTGGGGCTCTGGCCAGTAACGAACAACTCCACTCTCAATAAGCTTTTCATTACTCTTCTTGTGCTGTGTTCTGGTGCTCATGTCCTCCGGCTCTATGACGTGATGCAGACAGGATGGGTTCACGATTATGACTTTGCTATTGCTACTACATTAATTGCATGGAAGTAAGTTGTTAAACCCTCAGCACATGTGTACTACCTGCAATAGTTGTTCTGTCTGTTTATCTGTTTCGCTTTATTTTCAAGCATCGCAGCTCCATTGACAGAATGCTTTTTAATACGTGTATGTGAACCTATTGTGGTGTTCCTAATGAACTTGATTGAAAGGTAGGCCTTGATCTCTCTTTCATCACTACACTGAGAAAGTTCTTTACTTCCCACACAACACATCAAGGAGTCCCCTTTAAGTTCTACAATTACTTATCTCCACTCTAGATCTCCTATAAAGAGGTTGCAATGCTGGCTGAGGTCTGCGTGTGTCCCTCCTGTGATGCTCCTGAGGACCTTTGCTTTAAGGTAACTCTTGATAGGAAGAATATGCACTTCCTTCACAACACTCCACTCTCTATTAACTGTTAGGTTTCTGTGGCAGCTAAGACGTGTGTGTGTCCCCCCTATGGTGATCCTGTTGACTGTTGTGTGTGTGTTGCGGGCATTCATGATGGGCAAACACAGTGAATTTGTGGACATTCCTCACCTCCTCGACGTTCTGGTTGTGATAGTTGGAGTGCTGTTAGTTGTTGTTACTTTCTGGTCCAACTACACCTTGTGTCACAGTGGTCTCTGGGGAAGGCTGTTCTACTTTAGTAACTACTCTACTCTTAAGAGCATTTTCGTCTATCTTCTTATGACATGTTCGGTGGCCCAGTCCCTGTGGCTGTTTTACTTGGTGCGAACAGTTTGGGTTAAGCATTATGGGACACCCACACAAGTACTTCAAGCATTTCCACATTTGATGCTGCTGATACATGTGCTGGATGGAGGTAGGTTGTTAGAATAGAAACTGGGTCATTACATTAAAGGCTACAATTAGACTAAGCCAGAGGTGGTGTCACGTGAGTCACAGTTTTGTTAAATGTCTGCAAAGATATTCAAAGCTTGTCACTAGTGTCATACATGCTCAATGGTGGGCAATTAACATGAAAGTCATGTGAAATTTTCATGCCTCCTCTGAGTCTAACATATACTGGTTACTGATGGTGGTTGTCTGCCTAATTTCATTATTTGGGAGTGAATTTCTGAGTGTATATTAATAATTTTCTGCACACATTCTTAAACACATATCCAGATCTGTTCATCTTGGCCAACCAACAGCACACTACCATCAACATTGCCATCAACCGAAGAGAGTTCCTCACTGAAACAATCATTGGAAAAGAGCTAAAGACCTACTGGAAGTACTGTGTCCCTCTTGTCACCTATTACTTTAGCATGATGTATATTGCTAACTTGTGTACCTGTTTCTCCAATCTTGCTCTTGCGTACCAGCTCCTGATATTGATGGCTTCTGTGGGAAATATCGTAAACCATGTGTATGTGGGTAAAATGATCTATGATATTGGTCACTATGTTGAGAGCTGTTGCTGTTGGATGAAAGTAAGAGAAGAGATTATGGACTAAAACTCTGGAAAGAGTAAACTGATGATGAATGTGGCAGCAAACTTGTGTGTTGTAATGAATTACCTTTTTTTTATTATTTTTTTATTATCATTTAGATTGGATGTAGTTACTCTTAGGTCAAGACTGATGTTATTTTTTTTCGCTGTGGGTAGAGTACCAGTAGTCCGTATATTTTCCTATTGCTTTTGTATTGCAGAGTTATGTAATAATAGTAACAGTATCCAGATTTTGCATTAAAGTATCGGCACCATTGACTACAATGTATTTAGCTTTAATTTACAGAGCCAGTACTCTAGCCACAGCCTATTTTTTTGTTGTTGTTGTTGTTTATTTTATTTTATTTTTTTATCAATATTTGTTTTAAAACACAATTGCTATAAATATTATTATACATGTACAATTGTTGGGACACTCCTTACCTGTTAATCATACTGACCCTTCGACTCACATGTTACTTTGTCACACGAGTAAGGAGTGCTCCTATAAATATTTCCGTTTGTATAGTAAAAGTATTAAAGCGTGAGAACAGAGAGCATCTGACAGCACAGGCTATTCAGCTGATAGTATTAAGCTTATAGGGGTGAACAATAATTTGATTGAGCCAGCTGAAAAGAAGACTCAGCCAGTGAACACTATAGAAGAGAACTCAAGAGTCACCTATTTGCTATGGAAGGAGGACAGTACGTGTACAAGGACGTACCTTCCTGGGACACAGACGATGTTGTAGGATGGATGAGAGGTAGGGGCACACTCTGAAAGTTTCCCTTCGTTAGACAACAGCTGACAGGCCTCTTAAACTCTACACTTGGTTGGTAGAAATAAATGTTCCAGTAAATTTATGGCTCACGGAATAATGTCTTATCAGGCATGGCCATGCTAGTTGTGCCTGTACAGTAAACTGTGTGTTGCATAGTGTAAGAATTTGCAGCAGACCAATTTGTCCTTGTTGGTAAAATGTTTTTGTCATATTATAGCTGAAGAACGTAAAAAGTCAATGTTTGTAAACTACTCATACAATTGCCTGAGCCCCCTATTGATATCTATGTCACTCAGAGTGTATTCAATATACTTCGTGTCTCATGTTTTGAGTGTATTTGACAGTGTATGAGTTCGTGAGTAGGAGTGTAGAGTGCAAGAGCAATTTGTGTGTGTGTCTATTTGTAGCATGCGTCCATTCCATTTGTGTACTGTACTGCTGTGTGGTGTGTTACACTAGTAGGAGGGAATTTGAGAAGTAACACAATCACTAAAACACCATGGCTGGTGCACACTGGCTTGCATGGGAGCACATTCTTTCCTTGTATTTTCTCTGCCAGTTTGTTTAGTCTAACGTTAATGCATCAAACCAAACTCACTTAACCCAAGAATTAATGTACACACTGTTTTTTCTTAGTGGAGAGGAATGCCTCAAATGAAACAATACCATTTGACTATGTACATAGAGCATTTGATCTGTGTACAAAAATCGTACATTACAGAGTACATGTGCTACAACAAAACACAACCACATGTTCTAATGGAGCTACTTAAAAGAGCTGTAGCTCCATGTTCACTGAGTCACAACATATTCACTGGGAAAACCAAACAGTGTAGGTCACCAATAAACAATTATCTCTCAATCCCACAATGGTCTTGGAAATACTTTAAATTTAATCTTCAAATTGAGCACTGTTTTTGCCCAGAATAGGAAATAGAATGGGTATCTTGTTACACATTGTGCCTGGTACATCACTGTCTGTCTCAAGAATTCTCGTCTCTGTGTGATTCAATAAACCTTATTGTGTATATATCACGTGTAGTATGTATTGTGTGTGCATGTAATGTGTTGCACGCCTAATGTGTACTTGTATTGTTCAGGTTTGGATGAGTGTTTGGTTGGTCACATCCCCCAGTTTCTGGCTCATTGCATCTGTGGTAGTGACCTGCTTAAGATGAGTTCACAGCAGTTGGAGTACTTGAAGGTGAGTTGTGTGTGTGTGTGTGTGTGTGTGTGTGTGTGTGTGTGTGTGTGTGTGTGCTTGCCATTGCCTAGTAACCGAAATTTTTGTAGGCTAATTGCCAGTACCTGGAAATAGAGTAGCTAGGGGTCACAGAGGGTCAATGGCAAACAAGCTAGTTGCATAGTATCCCTTAAGTGTGCAGCACTCAACCAGTCATCAAGTATCCCCCACTTAAGGGTCATGTAACTATTTATGTGTGTGTGTGTATGTATGTGTGTACGTGTGTGTTGTGTGTTTGTATTTGTGAGGGGGGAGGGTGTGAGGGAGTGGATGTGTGTGTATTGTGACATCAAATCAAGTGGCTATGTGAAATTCCAGCCTATAATAACACTATGGCATTGTTGACCTCTCAAATGAAATTACAGTTTGTTTGTTTTATGCTAATAGTCTTTCATCACTATGTCCTCATGGTATACACAACAATGGTCCCATTACAATACTGGCTGATGGTCACAGATGTAGTACACACGTGTAAATTGCTCTTGCTGATTAATTGTTTAACTGTTAACGATTCCTTTGCTAATAATTGCATGCAGGAAGTATGCATGTATGTCCTTGCATACAGCTATATAAATGGTGGCTTCATACCAATTTGCACGTTGAGTAGGAGGGTTGCAGTTTTACCAGTGTAATACTTCAATGTGGTCTAATATTTCAATATGGTCTGTTAACATGCATGTCTCTATAGGGGTTACAATGTTGGCATTTATTTCATGACGTTGAGCTTATTTGAGGCTTGCAGTGTGTGTACTTATTGTAGCTATTTGGTGTGTTGACTGGTCAAAGATATATACCTACCATTGTCGGATTTGGTATTGTATTATATACTTTGTTGGTTATGTACACTGTTGCATTGCATTTATGGTGTGAAGGGATATTCTCTGGTGGTGTTTGTGAGTGAGTGTGGCGAATGGGAGTTTTTGCATGGCATGAATGTACACCATAATTAGCATTGTGGGTAATCATAATGTTGTGATGTGTGCTCGATATTTCTCTCCAAATATAGGTAGCGCAGATAGGTCATCAAGAACTGTTGCTGGAGTCAATAGAACAGCTGATAGCTCTAGTGAGTGGCTGGGATTGGCTGCCTGGCTGGCTATACGTAGTAGACTGGTGTGGGGTTTCACATTATGGCCACATACACACACACAACAACAGGAAAACAGTCGTAAACGTAACACGACCATCAGCCTTAGCAGTGCGCTCTCAAAGAAGACCTCTCAACTGATCAACTCTCTCAGATCGGTCAAGAAGAAGGTCTCTTCGGATGAGTTTCAAGCAGAGACCATCCTCACTAGGCTGGAGACTGCAGCAGGAGTGATGCAGGCAGCCAAACTCCTGGTCACCTGGTTGGACCACAATCCTTCCAGTCTAGTCAGTGATTATGACACTTTCAGACAGGAGGTTGTGACTTGTGCCTTGGGACTCTCAGGTGTATTGGTAAGTGTGTGTGTGGACAATATTATACTATATTGTGTGGCTAAATATAATATTGTTGTGATGAATGTGGGACTCTCCAGTGTACTGTTAAGTGTGTGTGTGTGTGGACAATATACAACATTGTGTAGCTATATATGTGATGAATATGGGACTCTCCAGTATATTGTTAAGTGTGTGTGGACAATACTATATTATTGTGTAGCTATATTGTGTATATTGTATGCAGCCACTCTAAGTTGCTTTCAGACTGCATGTATGAGTCATGGGTGGAGTTGTCAACAAATTACCATACACGATGATGTTACAGTTATGCCACGGTTGCTCAAAAGGCAAATAAGTTGTTACACTGTTCATCTCCGGTAGCTGGCAGTTAGCCTGTAAGGAGTTGTTTGGTTGCTAGGCAACGCTAAGCGAAAGGCATTGCTTGTTAAGTAGGACGCTCTAGTACAAGTCCTTTTATATTATTGTGTAATGTCTTGTGAAGTGATTCTTGGTGGTTAATGATGCGTGGCTTGTTACCTAACCTGTCCAACCTCAAAAGGAAGTTTAAATTGCTTTACAGCGTTAACCAAGGAGCTCCTAATGGAGTCTTAAAGAGATTGGATGCTTAGCATGAAAACATGAATACAAATGTGATGTTGTTTACTTACTACTGAAGTTATTGCTACTTCAGCACATGTTGTGACACAATTCATCATGTTACATGTACACGGTTACAAATTACACATTTCCACCCCCTCTTTCCTCCAGCAAACCACTGGTGATCATTCCAACATGATAGAATCAGTAAGTTTCACTTTTGCACACACAATGTATACACACTAGCTCTGTCTATCTATCACACACACACTCACACTCATCACTGATTAATTGTGTAGTGATATTTGTTATTTGATTGAACCGTTCAATTTCAGTGCCAGAGGATACTCAAGCTGACGTCAGCCATGATGACACCACAGAACTTCTCCATTGTGGAGCCAATTGAGTTGGTCAGTGTGACACTGAGTCCAAGAGATGAGGGAGGACTGGTCAGTGGATGACGTTGTATATAATTATCGGGAAATATTTGAGAGCAAAAACTAGCCTTCGTGACTCAAGTAAAATTTTAGAATTCACAGTACAGAAAGTTTTCACATATTATTGGCTTCCATGTAGGGACATAGTTGCCAGTTTTAGATTTTTTGCAGAAGAAAACCCATAGATTTGTGAAGAACTTGTACTCTAAAGATTTCTTCCTCAAAACTTTCCCTATTATATTACAAGTATTATTGTATGACAGTCTTGTTGAAGCTATCAACTTCACATTTAATTGCAAATGTTCCTTTATTTGTGTAGGGGTTTACGTTTCAGAGAACACGACAAGGCACTTTGCTAATTAGTCAAGTTAATGAAGGGGTAAGCCAGTTAACTTTATATAGTTCTTCTAAAGCTTACAACTTGTCATTGGCTACCCTTTACCAACTATGACATATTGTTCCACATGTAGAGCCCGGCTTCAGAGTGTGGTGAGATTTATGTTGGTGTTGAGATTGTTCAAATAAACCATCGAAATGTGGTATGTATAATCTATAGAGACAAAAGAGACCATTAAGTCCATGGCTACAACCTCCTTTAGGTTGCCTGGGAAACCAGCAAGGTGGTAGAAGTTCTAAAGGAGTGTGGTCATGAAGTCACACTCATCCTCAAAGCTCGGACAACTCCAGACAACAAGACGACCACCCATCATCCAAACGGAAATGCTGACGATCAAACTGATTTAGCTCCAGACAATCAGAACCGGAGTAGTTCTTCTACAGAGAATGGTAGTGGCAAAGTGAACTCCACAGCTGACAGTAACTTAACTCCCACTAGTCCTAATTCATTTGAAGGAGATACAGACTTTAGCGGTTTGCAAAATGTCTTGTTGCTGCGTAAGAAAGATCAATCGTTGGACCTTCGAAGGACGTCTAGTGCTCCTCTGACTGAAAACGATCGATTTCTGATCCATCCCGAGACTCCTACCTCGCCTGATTCAATTATCGACGATGATGAGAGGAGCAGAGGGGAGGAGGGGGATGATGAGGTGGACGGCGAGGCCTCTCCCATAGAGAAGAGGAGCCTCTCGTTCCAAGAGAGGCTTGAGATGAGACCACGCACGGCCAGTGATGGGAAGGTGAAGAGAAAGAAGAAGGTAAGGGGAGAGTGTGTGTGCTCATTGTCAGCTAGGTTTTCTAACAGTTTTGATGTTTTGATTGTATTTTTGCTTGCATACACATACAGGAGGAGAAGGAGAAGCTACCACAGTAAGTGAAATGCTTGTGTGTTTGGGTGTACGGGATTATTGCAGTTTCATGAATCATTGATCTAATACCGTTTAACTTCATCAAAATTGGTGAAAGTACCGAATAGTTCAGTCAATCTACAATTGTTTGCCTTTGTTTCCTGCAGAGTTGCCTACAGGACACAGGTGATAGGTGGAGTGGTGGTTCGAGTGCCAATCAAGGTATGTTGAGCTGATTTTAAGGCAGTGCTTACAGTCATGTAACATTTATTTTCATAATCCTAACAGCCAGAGGAGCAAGAAAGATGTAAGTAAAGAAACTGACTACAATCTAAACCGTATTAATCGACATGCAATGTCTTTTGTATTGTTTGCAGCTGCTAAGAAGGCAAAATTGAAGAACAAACCAGCTGGACATGTAAGAATACGTATAGTCAGGCGTAACTCTTTTATATCATAACGTGATTTTTATGTTTGTTTATGTGCAGGCAAGGAAGAAGCAGTCTGATGACACTCCAGCTGGTAAGGCGTCGCAATGTCATTTGCTATGAATTTGCAAATGCTCTATTTTTAGAATTCTAATTGCATAACTCTTGTGGGTGGTTGCTGGGGTAATGAGATTATGTGCAAGCCTTTGTTGTGGAATGTTGGGACTTCCTCAGTCAGCTGGCTTCCGTTGGAGGAAATGAAATCCTATTCACGGCTCGCGCTTTTGCGCGCGCTTTACGCTTGTTGCGTAATTAGTTGACGTCATTTCCTTTGGAACCGCGCGCAGTGCATGCAGTGCAGCTACTATAAATTTGTAAACAGAGAGAGTCTGTAAAAAGCTGAAGTGAGTTTACTAGCGAAACAAGGTTGTATTCAAGAACAAAACTATTTCAAAATGCCTATCAAGACTGAGAGAGTATCTTCCTACAGTGCACAGTTTGTCAGGACTGGAGGTCAGTTGAAGCTGGTCATAAATTCAAAAAAAAATTATAATTTTACAAAAGTTAGTGTGAAAACCTACCATAAATTTTATACAGTATAGTACCATGGATAATATCCATGATAGTACATACAAACAGATATATTATCTATGATACAAAGTAGTTCATAGAATAGAGCTTAAGCACTATGGAATAAACAGATTGCTGTCTTATAATCCTGTGGATAAAATCTCTAAAGAAAGCTTCTGTTCTAGCATGTCTCAAATAATTTCTATATGGTGGGATATCAGATACAGCCTCTCTTGTGGGCTGCATTGGCTGAGGCTAGCCAGGGGGGAATTTGGAGGAAGGCATCTTGAGTGGTGCACTTGTAGGTGAACCTACCAGTTGGAGTGGTGCAGCCATTGAAGCCCTTAGGGTCGTCTCTCATGTGGTTTTCCTTTCTCATGAAATGTGCTACATACAACAGTGTTTTCACCACTGGTTGCACCATACTATTGTGTTTGGAAATATTTATACACAACACGTTCACTCACTTCTGTGTACACTTTCACTTCTCACACACACACACACACAGATGGTGATGGTGCAAGTGGAAAGGTAAGTGTACAAAATACTGCATGATCCACACCAAAACATGACTAGTGACCACAACAGTGCACATAAACTCCTCTATCTGTATCCACCATTGGATAGACCCAATGATGTCTGAAGATGTTGAGCATTCTTTCGCACACATCATTTGATCTTGTTTTGATAGGTTTTCCATAAACAGTGAAAGTGTGATTTGTAGGGTGCTTTTCCTATAAACTCTGTTTTTGTTAGCTTAGTCTACAGTATCACCATTTCTATTAAAACAAAAATAGTGATAACCAAACTAGGAATATAATGAAAACCATGCAGAGTTAACAGTTACTAACACATGATACTGATGCAATTAGATAAAGGCATTTGTTGGATATTTTGGCTGCTGTTTCATTGTCAAGCAAAGAGTATACTTATTATACCCATAACTGATATAGTGCCTGTATGTGCACCAAATGTGTTAGCCCTTGATCGTTACTAGTGTCAACTACCATGTTTGTTATTGATGGAACAGTGAAAGTGATGAGACGTTCCCAATGTTGTTTCTCTACAGGGAAAAGCTGTTTTCTCCGATGCTAAAGAGGTCACAGTGGGTGGACAAAGTGAGTACCTGTACAATACTATAGCCTATATAACCTCCACCAGACACCCCTCCATCAGATGTTGAGAGGAACTGGCTAGGAACAAAGTTAATGTCACTATAATGTAGTTTTCTAGAATAAAAAGAGGAAAACCAGTCCAAGTTGCTTGGGTCTGCACAGGATGTGTGACTTAGAGCTCTTCAGTTGTATCTGTTTACTGAGGAAGTGTAGATATTTCGGCAGGGTGAGGTCACTGAGTAGGCACTTGTGTGGCCACTTATGGGAGAGTGTTAAGTAGGCTGAGTGTAAACTTACACTCACACTAAACCACGATGGCTTTGGAATGGATTAACACATTAACTTGCATCCTTTGTTTGTGACAAACACTATTCTCATCTTGTTGAGACTTTGAAAAATAGTTTGTGCTGTCTTCCTGTATCGATTCCTGTTTTCCTGTCACCATGGTTCCTCCATCGCAGTACATGTATTCATAGCCTCACTCTCATTCATGGAGTTACATATAGCTCAGCAAGCTGTCTGCATCTGTTGCACAGAAACCATCTTATGCAGTGACACACCTATCCCTTTAGACATTATACACTTCCCTGTTAGGACTAATCTCATTGTGCTACAATATTATAACCCAGACGTTGTTGTGCTTCAGAATCATTGATTATAATCTTTTAATAACTTTTTTTTTCCTCTAGCAACCAAACAAGTCACTGTCTCTTCTGTTGAGGTATGTAAGCTTGCATTAGTATGATTTTAAGGCATGTTTCACATGTTAAAAGTGTGATGGTGGATGTATTCAAGTGAGAATGCCTGTCATACAACACTCACAGACCAACGAAGTCGCTTCTGGCAAGAAGTCCTCCAACCCTGCTCTGATGGTGCCTTGCTTCCAACTCAAGGACTCCCAACAAGAAGGTTGGATGAATAAACTAGGTGGATCGGGACTCACACCAAAGAACTGGAGAAGGAGGTGGTTTGTATTGAAGAACAGAAAGCTCTACTACTACAAAACATCCTTTGTAAGTACCCACCACATTGTTGTGTGTATGTAATGTACAGGATGTTCATTTGTTATGTGTGTTTTAGTTTCAAATAAAATATTTACCGACCATAATTTTATTGTGGCTTTTGTCTGTCTGTTGCTGTAGGATATCTCTGCTCTTGGAATTGTGGATCTGGTGGGCTACACCATTGAACCTGCAGGTGAAATGAAAAAGAAACAGTGAGTTTATAATCATACCTTTGTCACCAACCCACTCATCCTCAATAGCTATAGATGCATAAAAGATTGCATCCTTATGTTGGTAACTATTTCCAGAGAAAAGTATTTCTATTAAGACTGGGTTTCATATTCAGGTGACCTCAGTCATCCTGTGCAAAGTTCCTCTGTATCAAATCTGTTTACCAAAGAAAGAAGTTTTAGTGTATGCCTAGAGTAGCACTTGGTGAGTACAGCTTCTGTTTGCCATCTTTGGAAGACTACATAGTTCAGGATCCAGTGGCTTCTAGCTAGAATGAAATTCAAGGCATTCTTTGTCCATTGTGTAAGCAGGTGATATGAAGGGGAACATGCAGCGTATGTGTTGACTGGTGTCTTCTTGGTTAGCATATTAGGGGGTATGTGGTGTCAATTGAGATGATGTAATGAACAATGAATAATTCACTGACAATGAATTAAACTCTGCATTTGGTATGCTAGCATTGATGGTTCTCTGACATCATGACTCATACTTATTTCTTCATCTCTCAACAGTGCTTTCAAAGCAACCCGAACTGATGCAAGAACATACTACTTTCAAGCGGACAACTCAGAAGATATGCTAAGGTACATGTCAAGTAACAATATATTTCTTATACAATTATGCTGGGAAGGAAAAGAGCTTTGTTATTTTGTGTTGTAATATTAATTGGGGTCTCGACTTTCAGGGGAAGTATCAGGAAGTAGTTTACTATACTTGTGGCTGTACCTGTATCATGTGGGTTTTTTATGTTTTAATGAAGAGTATATCCCTTCTTGTTATTGCACAACAACACAGATGGATGGAAGTGTTGAAAGAAGCCACTGAATCCAATGGTGAAGGACACACACTACCAGCACCAGCATCAATAGGTATGACTGCCTCTGTGCCCACAGTGTATTGATTATTGTCTAACAAACATTTCAATAAGTCACTGCCTCGTTCCCTGCTGGCTCTCTTACTCCACTAGTTTTAAGGGCCGGAGAAAGGAGGAAAATAAAACTAGTGGAGGAGGAGAGCCCAAGAATGATGCTAAGTCCATCTGATTTAAGAATGCCGGTAGAAAAAAATGAAATAACTTTATTTTCCACCAATTTCAAAATTTCAAGCAGTGGAGGACAAGCTTTACAATGGTGCAGCACCATTGCTTGTTCTCCCTGTTCTTTTGGTTGCTTTTTCAGCTTCCTATACTTTACCAGTCTCAAGTTACTTGCATGTCGGTGTATACCTACCCATTATGTTTGGGGATAATTTTTTTGTGGAATTAAGGGACTTGTTGATTTACTTTTTTATCCACCCTCTCATTATCACCCACACATGACATGTACAGAGGCATCTGATGATGAGCTTTGACTCTTGCGACTCAAATCAGGACCACATCTTCTCATCCTTGTGCATTGTTTGTTTGTTTTTTAAATCATTTCCATAGCACATGATTGCCACACACACTAATCATGGACATACCCCTTCAATTATTATGTTGTGTATACATAATACTGCTCTTTAATTTTTGTAAATATAATCGTTGTGTTATAAACCATCATTTCCAGCTAGCTAATACATGTAACATTAAGAAAACAATGTTACATTATTGTGATACTGTCTGCATTATATATGCATGTGTAAGTGGGAAGAAATATATTTTTATTCAATAGTTCAGACTGTTCTGCATACAAACTGCAATGAGACAGAGAAAGGAATTAAGCGTTCATCCATGGACGATCGAGTTTTTGTATAATTGTTAATTTAGTTTTCTTGTCGTATACAAAATTATATACCTCTTACTTTTATTCAATGGTTCTGACGGTCCTGCTTAATGATACCGGTGCTTCTGTATTGTTTAACACTCTATTTTCCTCATCAAAGGAGTATGCAAACTGCATATGCATGCAACAAGACATGTAGAGAAAGAAAATAAAGCATGGATGAGTTTTTGGATGATTGTTGTCTTAATTTCTTGTCAGCATATACAAAATTATACCTGGCTATCAACTTGATCAGCTGTTAACACTGAGGGAAGTTCAAGGTACACGTCTTGGGGTTCCTGAAATTTCTGCATCCAAAAATAAAAAAGTTTAGGTAAAGGGTCGTCACAACAGCACTGCAACTGCAGATGAAAGATTAGTGGTACCTTAGCTTTGTCCACTGGTGCTTCACAAGCCACTTGTATTCCACTTAGAAGCAAAGATTTCTCTAGAGCTGGATGCTTTAATTTTCTTCTCTTAGAATGGTAGACACTAAATGATTCTTCAGATTTGCTTGAATTTGAAAAATAATTCTTTCTTTTCCGGGAATTGTGTGCCCCTTCACCATTTTTTCTATTTTCAGCAGGAGTGGCCAGTGGTATAGATGCTTGTATTTTAACTCTGTACTCTGGAGGCATAAGGGAAGAAGGGATTCTTATGTAAGGATCCTCACTTTCTTTTTCCAGACAACGTGGACAATCCCCATTAAAGCAGCATAGCTCAGAGTCATCAGCTGCAGGCCCAAGGCTCGGATAGATTGAGGCTATCTTAGGTTTCTTTGTCGGTGGTGGTGATTCATCAATATCATCAGTCTGTGTGTTACAAATTGCCAATGATTTCAGTGAGTTGTAGTCACAAGAAAGTGGGAACTCAATATCCACCTTCCCTTTTGACTTCCCCTTGACAAGAGAAAAGAAGACTAGCTTTGTTTCTTGTGTTTCATTCTTGCACACAGCAAACATCTCACCAGCAGTGTACTTATCTTCACACAAGTGAATGACCCTGTCACTCAGGGGCAGCTGGTATTGGACCCAGTTGGGCTTTATTTCAAGTTTCCCATCTGTCTTTGTCAGTTCACTCAAAACAAGCTGCCAAACTTCGCTGCCCTCACCTCCATTCTCTCTCAAACACCACAGACTCTCCTTGCCAACACTGACAAGCCTGAAGAGAACATCTTGGTCACCCTTCCACCAAGACAACAGTTTGTTGAATCTACTCTTGCCTGTTTCAATAGGCGGAGGTCCACACATCATCTTCCAAGATGGGTACTCAACATCAATCATAGAATAATATCCAAACACCTCTCCCACAGATGTGACTCCAAACAGTCTGTCACTAGAGTCCATTAGGATGTGTTGGAATTTTTCTTCTTCTCTAGAAAAACTACTCCTATAGCACCGAGGGAGAGATGACCAGTTTGGCAAGAAGACTGCCTCAGATAAGCTATTTGCAATGTTGTTCATGTACATTGTCATGTCCTCTGAAAGGTAAACAACACAATTCTTACCGACACAAATATCTATTGCTTTGCAGTAGGCCACACTCCATTCTGATCCTATTGGTGTGTCGTGTGTCACACCTGTACGGACGTGCACATTTCCTTTTTTAATCCCACACACAAGACCTCCTTGTCCTGCTTGTATCTGCTCAAAACCACTACCCACTTTCTCCCAATTTGGTTCGTGTTGGGCCAAGTTAGGATCCAGTTTGCTCATTCTGAGAGCATCGATACAGTCCATTACATCTCTCAAAACATACACATCTCCTTTTCCATCACACAGCCACAAATGGGAGGCTGGGATAGGCTTTTGTTTGACACTAGATGACATACCCAGCATGAAGTGTATAATTATGACCTTGATTCTATGTTTGGTTACTTTATGTGGATCATAATTTATTGTTTAGCTCATAAACCATTCAATTTATAGTTAGTTTACTTTGCAAAGGATTGTTTGATGTGCCGCATTCTGGACGGGCCACGTCTAAAATGATTCATCATTCTTGGCTTCATCACTTTCTTCATTCACTCCGTAATCAGTGTTTTACGGAGCGCGTTAACGGTGGGTCGTGAGATGAAATCAATCAAGAAGATGAAAGCGGACTCCGCGAGCCATCTTCTCAGGCAGCCGGTCAGCTTCGAGCTGTTCCTGTTCGCCTACCTAGCGTGTGCTTTGGTGCTTCAAAAAATCAATATCTACAAGACGGTAAGACAGAGTGGCGTGTGTTCTCTGGTGTGTGTATTGGTGGGCATTATTTAGAATTTGTGCCTCATCATCTTCTCCTCTAATAGTTATCTAGTATTTGAAGCTCCCATTGTGTTCAATACTAACCAAATTTCACTTCAAATTGCCTGCACTAATATGCATAACCTAATACATCTGTCTCTTACATGTTTCAAGACTTGTGTGTACACCGAAAGTTGTATATATAATTTGTATCTATGGTTTATTTTACTTACCTTCCTTCTGTCCATTTGTGTTTCAGAATTATCATCTGATTGATTTCAATCTGGTGGTGTTCACTCTGGTTATTCTCAGTCGTCGGTTGACGTGGTGTGCACTTCAGGAACTGCAAGCCCATTGGAGTAAACAACCTAGTAAACCCCCACCCCCCAAGAGCCCATTGGGAGGACGAGGAAAGAAGTTGTCAGCCAGTGGAGGAGGGGTGGGTGGATTCAGTGGGTGGAGCTTGAATTGGAAGCGCTGGATGGTAGTTGCGTGCACTTTGATGGTCATCACGTGGTCTGTAGTGAGTGTAGTTCAACAGACTTCACTCTTCAACTTGCTGTTCCTCTTCTACCCGTAAGTTGGTACACCCCCACCATAAGTTGCTTGTAATCAACATACCTACAATACCAATTCATAATTCTATTTATATTATGCATACCTGTGATCAGAACTCGCACACTTCCCATCATTTCCCCCTCAGATTGCTGCTCTACTTGTCTCTGTTTGGATTCACCCTTGAACCTCGATTCCATCGCTCACGATTCCAGCCTCCCAAGACCTTCCTCGAACATATTGACTTCACAAATCCGGAAAGACTCGGAGCACATCTCTTCAGCGGAGGAGATGTGGTCATGTTCTCCGTGAACTCTGACGGACCTGTTCCGAACAGAACCGCTCACATTAGGAGTACGACAAACTGTCCCAATTGTTCTGCCCATTCCTCTTCGTCGACTTCTTCTCAGAGTGGATCTTCAACGTACCATCGGAATCACACGCACGGCGGACACTTTGATCGTGGGGCTCATCTCAATAATTCCAGTAGCAATGACACATCGACCGACGGGGCTAGTGGCAGCAATAGCAATAGAGGCTCATCGGAGTCCCAATGCTCGGACAGTGGACATTGTCATGTGCATATGTTTAAAGTGCATATGCCAAACGATTCGAATTCAAAGGAGAGAGTGGTTGGTCCTAGTGAGTCCAACGGTAGACCGTCCGGGGAGAGTGAGATCAAATACACCTGGGAATATGCACTAATGCTACCCGCCACGCCCGATGAGGTCCGTAGTGAGGTGGATGTGTTGCTGTCCGATCTGATCGTGAGACTGAAGCAGATTCTGTTCAACTCTCTTCTCTGTGCCTACTACGTTGGAATCATACCCATGGTGTTTGCTGATGTGAGTGAACAGAATGGTGGGAATGAGAAGTACTTTTTTGAATTTGTCTTTGTGTAATAATTCTTGCAAAAAGAAACTCTCACTCATACACACTTCACAGAGCCATCTCTACTATGACAAGTGGTGGTGTGTGGAGCATGCCTTCCTGGTTTGGGCCAACTCATTCGTGATTCTCTCCTCCCATCTCTTCCCTCTGAGCTATTGTCAGATCCTCTACAGATGTGCTCTACATCTAGGATGCTGGACAAGATGTGTACATGATGAAAATGCAAGCACGTAAGTCGAAAAGGTTTTGATAAGAGTTCTTTGTGATATGTCTTGCTCACTCCAGGTGGTCCCCAGACACCATCTGGCCTTGTGATGCAGTGGTGCAATGGAATGGCGAGTCGTTCAGAGGAGAAGGCCTGCAGAATGTGGCCATCCCTTGTCACTCTTCACAGGAATGTTTCTATGTAAGCTACAGATGCCATAATCCATAATAGGCTGCACATTTTGATTGCTCTCAGAATATATTTCATGATTCATTCTTACCCTGCACCCTGCTATTTCTTGCACACATTTACTCATACACTTACAGCTCTATTTGCTCTTCGTGATTTTATTTTTACTCTGCTACTCCTTGCACACATACTCACACATGCACACACAGTTGCTATTCAACTCGAGATTGAACCTTCATACCTGGCTCCTCACGATGCAGTGTATCATTGTGGCCTTCCAAATTGTGGTTCTCCTTCGATCAATCTTCTGGTTTCAAACACTGAGCATGTCTGTATTTTTGGCCTTCAACTATTTCATTTTCTACAAGTTATTGTACAACAGATTGTGGATTAGGCATGCACTTTGGTTGACATAAAATAATTGATATCCTATTTCTTCTTTGTCTCTAAAATAGCGCGTGCGATATCAGGTAAAGGGTCGTCAGTTTTAACGCAAAATTTTAAATTTAACCCCTTCATTGATGATTGACTGAGCTGATAGATGAGAGGAGCACCTTTCTAGGATCATGGAGACTGTTACAGTGTACTATTTGGTGTTTCTACTGACTGTGGTTTTGGGGTACTTGTTTTGGAAGATGATGTACAGCGCACCCAAGAAATTGGTCCCTTACAAGATAATCAAAGGGGAGAAAGTGGCAGAGAAAGAGAGGGGTGGTAAGAGAGTGTGTGCTGTGGTTGGAGGAACAGGATTTGTGGGATCCTATGTAGTCGATGAACTGGTGAATCAAAACGAATATCATGTCTATGTACTGGGTCGTACAATCCGTCCTGAAAAGATCAACCCCAAAGCTGCCTGTCTCATTCAGGTCGACCTACAGGACAAAGATGGTTTAGCAAATGCTCTGGAAGGAGTTGATTCTGTTATCGTTACTGTTGCAATCCCTCCTAGTGCCTACCTCTCTGCTGCTGATGTGTATCAGTTGAACATGACAGCACAAGAAAACATCATAGAGGCCACAAAGAAAGCATCCGTGAAATATCTCGTTGAAACGTCTGCCCATCCAAGCAAGTCTCCCAAACATCCAATGGCAAAGGCCTTCCACACGTCCAAGCATCTCTGCCGGGAGAAGTTCCTCAAGGCTAACGGAGAGGATGGTGTGTTGACGTGTGCTATTGGACCGCCTTTCATTGTTGGCTTGAAGAACGCCATGTTTGATCCTCTCATCTCTGGCAAAATGACCTCCACCCTAATGAGTGATGCTGTACCCAACTCCTTCACACCAGTGGAGTACGTAGCCAGAGCTCTAGTGAATGCTGAGAGGAAACTAGCTAGTGACCAGAGTGAAGAAGTTGCTGGAAAATTTTTCCCCATTCAGGGCGAGCAGATGTCACTTAGGAAGTTGTATTCCCTTCCGTCGTGGCCTAACAAGATTACTGAAGCTCCAATGTGGTTGGTGACCATCTTGGCACACCTCAATGTCGCTAGTGTGAAGCTCTTTGGAAAGGCTCCGTTGGACCCTGTGTTGTGTCCCGGGAACCTGGCATTCCTTGGTGAACTGAAGGCAGTGGAGGTGAACCAGGATGAGTATGCTGAAGGACAGAGAGTACTGGACATTGGCCCACCATCTCCACCTATGGTAGACTACATCAAGGAGATGGTGGATCGCTACCAAGCATAAACAAAATATTGTTCAGGCTTTTTTGCTGATGTTTAGTTAGCTACCCTTATTGTATGTCATTACGTAATGCGTGATGCATTGCAAAACGGCCCGCCCAGAACATTTGCGCATGCGCAGATCTGTGCTGAGTTGTACATATTACATGTAGGTCACAGAGTTCACCCAAGTAAAGATGGAGACTGTTACAGTGTTCTATTTGGTGTTTCTACTGACTGTGGTGCTGGGGTACTTGTTTTGGAAGATGGTGTACAGCTCACCCACCCAGAAGAAGAACAAACTGGTTCCTTACAAGATAATCAAAGGGGAGAAAGTGGCAGAGAAAGAGAGGGGTGGTAAGAGAGTGTGTGCTGTGGTTGGAGGAACAGGATTTGTGGGATCGTATATAGTCAATGAACTGGTGAATCGAAACGAATATCATGTCTATGTGCTTGGCCGCACTTTCCGTCCTAAAAGGACCAATCCTAATGCTGCCTGTCTCATTCAGGTCGACCTACAGGACGAAGATGGTTTGACCAAAGCATTTGAAGGAGTTGACTCTGTTTTCAATGCTGCTGCAGTTGTTCCAAATGCATTCCTCTCTGCAAATGATGTGTATCAAATAAATGTAACTGGATTTGAGAACATCATCAAGGCTGCAAAACAAGCCGGTGTAAAGTATCTGGTCCATACCTCAGCTGCCCATGTTGCCAAACCTCCCAAAGATCCAGTTGCAAAGGCATTTTTTGACTCTTTCTATCCTTCGGAGAAAAAGTTCTTGGATGCAAATGGCAAGGATAGTCTCAAGACATGTGCCATTGGCCCTCCCAACATTGTTGGCTTAAACAATGTATTGTTTGATCCTCTCATTTCTGGCAAAATGACCTCGGCTCTTATGAATGACTCCATGCCCAATGCCTTCACGCCAGTGGAGTACGTAGCCAGAGCTCTAGTGAATGCTGAGAGGAAACTAGCTAGTGACCAGAGTGAAGAAGTTGCTGGGAAATTTTTCCCTATTCAAGGTGAAGAGATGTCATGGAAGACACTGTTCTCCTTTCCCACATGGCCAAATAAGATCACTGAAGCTCCTTTTTGGCTTATCTCTTTCTTTGCACACATCAATGTCCTCTGTGTGAAGCTTTTTGGGAAGGCTCCTTTTGGTTCTGATTTGTGCCCTGGAATTTTGGCATTTATTCATCAGGGATTCGAAGGTTTGAAACTTGACCAGAGTGAATACACTGAGACAGAGAATGTGCTTGAGATTGGACCATCCACTCCACCTATGGAGGAGTACATCAAGGAGATGGTGGATCGCTACCAAGCCCGTAGAGAAGAACGTAAAGAATAACTGTTCAGTATTGTGGTATGACATATGTACAGCACAATACCATGCATAGAAATAGAAGATAAATACAAATTAATTGTACTTATTGCTGATTAAATGGCTGTATTTTTTCAATGTAAATCATTAGTTTTCCTTTTTCAAGTTTATTATTAAAATGTTTTTGTTTGTTTGTTTTTCCATCCCCCCTCCCTAATCTTCTAAATAATTATACAAATGCTGTTAGGCTTTGATGTACATGATGAGGGTTTAGGCTGGCATGGGTGTGTGAGGACAAGATTACTGAAGCTCCTATAGTTGGTGGCCATCACGGCTCCGTTGGACTCCGTATTCTGACTGAATCTAGATTTGGCATTAATTCCGCGTATGCGCACACTGATTGTATGCCTGCAGGTCGGAGTTCACACTCTTGCAGACAAGATGGAGACTGTTACAGTGTACTATTTGGTGTTTCTGCTGACTGTGGTGCTGGGGTACTTGTTTTGGAAGATGGTGTACAGCTCACCCACCCAGAAGAAGAACAAACTGGTTCCTTACAAGATAATCAAAGGGGAGAAAGTGACAGAGAAAGAGAGGGGTGGTAAGAGAGTGTGTGCTGTGGTTGGAGGAACAGGATTTGTGGGATCATATATAGTCAATGAACTGGTGAATCAAAACGAATACCATACCTATGTGCTGGGCCGTACTTTTCGTCCTGAAAGGACGAACCCCAAAGCTGCTTGTCTCATTCAGGTCGACTTACAGGACGAAGATGGTTTGACCAAAGCGTTTGAAGGAGTTGACTCTGTTTTCAATGCTGCTGCAGTTATTCCAACTGCATTCCTCTCTGCAAGTGATGTATACCAATTAAATGTGACTGGATTTGAGAACATTTTGAAGGCTGCAAAACAAGCCGGTGTAAAGTATCTGGTCCATACCTCAGGTGAGCATATTGCCAAACCTTTCAAAGATCCAGTTGCAAAGGCATTTTGCGATGCTTATTATCCTTCTGAGAAAAAGTTTTTGGATGCAAATGACAAAGATGGTCTCAAGACATGTGCTATTGGTCCTCCTAATATTGTTGGCTTAAACAATGAATTGTTTGATCCTCTCATATCTGGCAAAATGACCTCAGCTCTTATGACTGACTCCATGCCCAATGCCTTCACCCCAGTGGAGTATGTAGCCAGAGCTTTAGTGAATGCTGAGAGGAAACTAGCTAGCGACCAGAGTGAAGAAGTTGCTGGGAAATTTTTCCCCATGCAAGGTGAAGAGATGTCATGGAAGACACTGTTATCCTTTCCCACATGGCCTAACAAGATCACTGAAGCTCCTTTTTGGCTTATCTCTTTCTTTGCACACATCAATGTCCTCTGTGTGAAGCTTGTTGGGAAGGCTCCTTTTGGTTCTGATTTGTGCCCTGGAACTTTGGCATTTATTCATCCGGGATTTGAAAGTTTGCAACTTGACCAGAGTGAATACACTGAGACAGAGAATGTGCTTGAGATTGGACCATCCACTCCACCTATGGAGGAGTACATCAAGGAGATGGTGGATCACTACCAAGCCCGTAGAGAAGAACGTAAAAAATAACTGTTCGGTGTTGTGAAATGACATAATTATGTATCTAGCATAATCAATACCATGCATAGAAATAATTTTAAAAAAGATACATACAAATTAATTGTACTTATTGCTGATTAAATGGCTGTATTTTTTCAATATTGAATCATTCGTTTTCCTTTTTCAAGTTTATTATTAAAAATTTTTTTTGTTTGTTTGTTTTTCATTCCCCCTCCCTAATCTTTCTAAATATACAAATGCTGTTAGGCTTTGATGTACATGATGAGGCTTTAGGCTGGCATGGGTGTGTGAGGACAAGATCACTGAAGCTCCTATAGTTGGTGGCCATCATGGCTCGGTTGGACTCCGTATTCTGACTGAATCTGGATTTGGTATTAATTCCTGGATTTGCGCATGCGCAGGTCGAGTTCACACGCTTGCAGACAAGATGGAGACTGTTACAGTGTACTATTTGGTGTTTCTGCTGACTGTGGTGCTGGGGTACTTGTTTTGGAAGATGGTGTACAGCTCACCCACCCAGAAGAAGAACAAACTGGTTCCTTACAAGATAATCAAAGGGGAGAAAGTGACAGAGAAAGAGCGAGAGGGGTGGTAAGAGAGTGTGTGCTGTGGTTGGAGGAACAGGATTTGTGGGATCGTATATAGTCAATGAACTGGTAAATCGAAACGAATACCATGTCTATGTGCTTGGCCGCACTTTCCGTCCTAAAAGGACCAATCCTAATGCTGCCTGTCTCATTCAGGTCGACCTACAGGACGAAGATGGTTTGACCAAAGCATTTGAAGGAGTTGACTCTGTTTTCAATGCTGCTGTAGTTATTCCAACTGCATTCCTCTCTGCAAGTGATGTGTACCAACTAAATGTGACTGGATTTGAGAACATTTTGAAGGCTGCAAAACAGGCGGGTGTAAAGTATTTGGTTCATACCTCAGGTGAGCATATTGCCAAACCTTTCAAAGATCCAGTTGCAAAGGCATTTTGCGATGCTTATTATCCTTCGGAGAAAAAGTTCTTGGATGCAAATGACAAAGATGGTCTCAAGACATGTGCCATTGGTCCTCCTAATATTGTTGGCTTAAACAATGAATTGTTTGATCCTCTCATTTCTGGCAAAATGACCTCTGCTCTTATGAATGACTCCATGCCCAATGCCTTCATGCCAGTGGAGTACGTAGCCAGAGCACTAGTGAATGCTGAGAGGAAACTAGCTAGTGACCAGAGTGACGAAGTTGCTAGGAAATTTTTCCCTATGCAAGGCGAAAAAATGTCTTGGAAGACCCTGTTCTCCTTTTCCACTTGGCCTAACAAGATCACTGAAGCTCCTTTTTGGCTCATTTCTATCTTTGCACATCTCAATATCCTCTGTGTGAAGCTTGTTGGGAAGGCTCCGTTTGGTTCTGATTTGTGCCCTGGAATTTTGGCACTCATTCAGGGATTCGAAGGTTTGAAACTTGACCAGAGCGAATACGCTGAGACAGAGAATGTGCTTGAGATTGGACCATCCACTCCACCTATGGAGGAGTACATCAAGGAGATGGTGGATCGCTACAAAGCCCGTAGAGAAGAACGTAAAGAATAACGTTTGTAGTGTGACAAATGTGCATCACAACTTTTTGCTGCTTATAATTGGCTGTGTAGTATGTTGTATATATTTTTGCTGTTGTATTTTGATTTTCTTTAACAATTTTCAAATTACTGTGTTGTTTATGTAGCCACTTCATGTGATTGTTTACATGGGTTTGTGCAATAAATTAATGAATATCATTAATTCATATTTGGCCCACCCCTTTATAGCCTTCATCAAAAGGTCAGTTTATTAGATGCAGCCAGTGACGCAGCAGAGATGCCAATCAGTGCTGAGCAATGGCGAGTTAAGACTGGCATGATAAATGCCAGTAGAGGGTTGAGGCAACTCTCCATGAAGCCTCCTCCCCTCCTCCTTGGTGGTCTCCCCCCACCTCCTCCTAGTGACTGGAGAGGATACATCCTGGCCCTCACTCTACTCTGGCTACCTCTACTCTACAACGTCTATGAGCTTGGAGTTGTTGTCTTGGTGGGTTTAGTCAGAGGAGAGAACTATAGGTTGAACATTGAAGATGGTGAGTCAAATTGAACCTGCATGAGTGTCTAAACAGTGATTATTCTGTTAGTTATGAATTACTCTGATCAGGTTTCATGGATCAGTATCCTCAACTCCACTATTATACTTGGAGTGGTCTACTGATTGTCCTAATCAACATTGCGTCCAATTTAGTAGTGGTGATAGCAGTATTCTTGATGCGTAGTTATGACTACAAAGAACATAATAATCACCAGTTCGTGTTTCTTCAGCCATTACATTCTCAGAAGTTCCTATGGTTTGATGTGGAGAATGGAGTATCTGGTGGCTTACAATTAGTCCCAAAGGTGTTTAGTAGCTGTGTTTATGCTACCTTCATGATAGAGGAACAGAGTGAGTCCACTGAATCTAAACTATAGCTTGGTCATTGACTCCAAGTTGTGATTTGTATCATAGTTTTGATTTAACATTGCAGGTACCTTACAATGTGTACATGTGCGGGCAGATGAAGGGAAAAGAAGGATGGTCAGCAGTAGTGTATGTATTTCAATGGTTTCATCCATCATACAGCTGTCTACTATAGCTTTGGCAATGCTCCTGTTACTGAGTGGAGATGTAGAGAGAAACCCTGGTCCTACTATACTGAGTAAGAACATGTTTCAATATTTTGCTACTGGTATAATCATGATTGTAAACTACATCAACACAATGTTAAACATACAGGTGAAAAGGATATTACTACACTGGATACAGAATTGAATTCGGTAGCATCGGAATACTACAGGATTGGAATTCAGTTCGGCATAAAGCCAGCAAAGATTGAAATAATAGAATACAATCATCCTCTTGATGGGAATTCGAGACGACTAACTGAGGTACTGCTACATTGGTTACGAGGAAACACTGATATTCAAGTTTGCTGGGAATCTGTCATTGATATTCTGATAAAAATGGGTAAGATATTTCTGGCTAGAAAACTTGCTGAAAAGTATTGTCCTAGCAAAATTGCCGAAGCTATGGCTATTCCAGCATATGGACGTGGCAAGATTTCCTTCCCTACTCTAGACATTAGTTCTCTTGATGATGCTCAGAAGAAACGTTGCCAGAAACTGAGCTGCTAGCAGTACTAAGTTGCTTAGATGCAAAGCTTGTAAGGTAGCATACTATTGTAATACAAATTGCCAAGCAACTGACTGGAAGAAGTGTCATCGTAGGTTGTGTAAAGTGATGCCCAACTTCATAATGCTCATAAACTTGCTTATGGTATGTACATTTCAGCAGATGTCACCATGGCACAATAAATGATAAGCCCCTAGTTCTGTCTTCCCAAATTTTAGTTTGTGTGCTTGACATTAAATTTTGTTTACATGTATATTATTTTTATAGTTACTTCAGCGTAATAGTTTATGTAGCCATACATACTCACTATATAGTGAAAGATTATGATTATCATTAATTTTTAACTTGTATACGTAGAGATCTTCTAATTGTTGCTTCAATAATTTTTCTTAGCATTAAAGATTAATGGTACAATTGCAACTAGACTTAACTTAGCTACAGATCACACTTAATCTTGTTCTATATCATCAGACATGCTAGCTGACATCATTCACTTGAATGTATTGTGCTGTTTCATTGCATTAGTTACACTCATGTGACCCAGAAACAAATTTAGTGAGTCCTTGCATCCAAACGAGGAGGATTTTGATTTTCAAACATTGCTTGGGATAGTCTGCACAGCAGCTACCATCACTGTTTGTTGTCTGTGAAGGATGAATTACAGGCATAGTCACACCAGCAGTATCCACCTCCAATTCAATTAGAGGCCAACCATTGTGTATACATGGGCCCTTAAATTCCACCTGGACCCTTACCTGCATGATTGATTTATAGTGAGACTTGCAAGTTGGGAGGCATGATGTTTTTGTGTGTGTGTGTGTATACAATGTATTCACCCATGCAGTCATACTCATGTACATGTATAAGCCAAACATGATTTTTCGAGTCAGTCTTGACCTGCAAGCATTCCTGCCTACTTAAATTAGTAATTCAAGCAATCCACACAGTCATGGATGCATAGCAAATTATTTTCATTACGTATTGCTCCATCACTGATAGTGTACAAAATATATAATAATAATAGATATAGCTGAATGTGTGCATGCGTGCAGTCACTATAAGTACTTTAAGTTAAGTGTTACTCAATGTTTTAAAGTCTCAGTTTGCTATGATTATGATGCACAATCAAGTTGTATGCAAGCTTCATGTATAGTTTATGCTCCCCACAATGAGTCCAGCCACCAATCCAAGAAGAACCGCAGAAAGTATCACAATCACTACTGTTACAAGAACTACTTTCATGCACATGTAATTTGGTCTCTTGAATGGTACACGTACGACTAGCACGATCCCTTTTCTTGTTATAGAAAGATTATTCTTAAGTTCTATCATTTTCACTTTAGTGCCACCATCAGTTACAGTGTCACAGTTTTCGTGATCTCCATTTTTATAGTGTGTTCCAGTATCTGACTCTTTGCATCTTGTTTTTGGAAAAGAAGTTTGATTTGGCTCATGCTGGTCAGTGTTGTCCACAATCTCTGGAATACTGATTTCTTCATAAACTTCATTGTTAGAGCTGGAGTTCTCCACAACATTTTGGCACTCATCATATCGATCAATATCTTCATATGTATCCAACAATGTTAGTGCTGTGTACCCTTTTTCATTGGAAGACTTGTCTAACTCACTCCTGGGTAACACTCGTGCATTCTCATAGTTGATATTCTCCATCATTACTTTAGCTTAAAGACTCTCCAAAGATATTGCATATATACAAATATGCATGACATTGTAGAAACCATTAAATACAGACCCCACCTAATGACATTACTTACTGTGCACATGCATCTGGCCAAATTGTTTGGAGTTTGGAGTTGGTAGCTTAATTAATGATCTTGTTACTACTAAGAAGTTAGTCAAATATGACCATATTATGCAGACGCTCCCAGAAACTGTAAACTGCTTTTTTATTTCACTATAAAGTATTCCATTGGAGCGTCACAATTCCAAATAGACTTTTAAGATTTATATGTAGCTATGTATGATTGTGATCTTGACTCTGCACAATGATATACCGGTACTATTATTGCTTTGAGATGTACATGACATTGTGCACATAGAATATAGGTAAACACAATACTGCAGTACAGCACCTCAAATTAATCAACCTAGTGTATCCTATACGATTAAAACTGAACTGATCAAAGCACACTTGTTCCATCTATATATAATTTTATGCAGACACCATTCACTCTAATGTTTTCATTGCATTAGTTACACTCATGTGACCCAGAAACAAATTTAGAGCTGATCCCTGAGTCCTTGCATCCAAACAAGGAGGCATTTTGATTTTCAAACATTGCTGGGGATAGTCTGCACAGCAGCTGCTATCGCTGTTGTTGTCTGTAAAGGATGGATTACAAGCATAGTCACACCAGCAGTATCCACCTCCAATGAGAGGCTGCGCTAAGACTTCTGTAATAGTGTCTGCACAATGACCTTTGCAAGAGATAGGCACATTAGGACGGCAAATCTCAGCATAATCGATACAGCAGTCCAAGTGTTTACTACAGTCGGCATCACAGTAGCATACACTATCATTGTCAAGTTTCTGTGGTTCTTTTGAGCCACACTTTCCAGCACAGGTAGCTCCAATAGGTCTCTTTATACCAATGTTCCAGTTGTAGTCCGTTATGTTGCAGATATGGTTGCTGCGATTGTATGACCAAATCCAACAGTTTGCGTTTGAAACTTCACTAAGATCAGTTTGAAAAAGATACTTTGAGCAGTTTTTATATTTGTTGCAGAGCTGGGTACATTCAAGTTCACTTTTGAGCTTCCCCGACCATATTTGAGTGCTATTTCCAATCGAGTAACAGCGAACTTGAAACTTGTGAAAGTAGTATCGAGGATCTGGTGGTGTCTGCTGATATTGGGCATCTTTATACCACCACCAGTGAAACTTTGGAGAGGTTGTGTTCTTTTTGTGAGGTGAGGGAGGGTCATTGTCACAACCATTACTGGAAGCGTTAAAGGGGGGCCAAGATGCAGAGTTCTTCCATGCCGAATCACTAGTTTTCTGTACAAAATCATTGATGAGGTTCAACATGTCAGCAGAGAGACTTCCTTTTCGCTCACTTAAGACCTCCACATAGTATCCCAAATGTAGCATAAAGATACCATTAAATGAGTACCAGTCACCACCTGGGTCTCCACCAGCAATGCACGAGTATTGGTAAGATTGATAGCTCCTCGATTCATCCCTAAGAATACCATCAACTGTATAGTTGGCTATTACGGCTTTCAAGACACGATTTGCTGCATCAATGTAAGATTGGTTGCCCGTGAGGAGGTACAAGTAAGCTGCTCCACTCAAGAATATACCTTGATTGTACGCTGTGCCGTTAATAGGACTTACGTGGCATCTTGTGTAAGGATCAGATGTAGCGTTGCAACAACGCTCTGGAACCAACCCAGTTGCTAGGATATTTTGCTCAGTTACTATACCTCGTCCATTGTTGAAGCTGAAGAACCAGTCCCATAATTTTTGCGCTGCTTTTAAATATTTTGTCTCTTTTGGTAGTGTGTATGCTAATTTAGCGGAGAGATGTATAGCTTGTACTAGCTGGATGTTATCTTTGTAACTTCTTGTTACATCATAGCACCAGTAAATTCCACCACATGGCTCTTGAAGGCCATACTCCATTGACCAATCATAGAGAGCTATGGATCGCTGTAGCCATTTAGGATCCTGCAAGTGTCAAAGTAGAGGTCACAATGTAACCCAATACTGATCGTGACCTTTTTACACACAGCTTATTGTTACACTAATAGTAGTAGTGCCATGTGAGGTATGCTATCAAAACAATAATTGTAGAATAGACAATAATAATGCTGCTGTCATGTCTAAAGGCCTTCTTTCACACCTGTGGATAAAGCTAGCTAAATGCCTGATTGTACTGAACATTATCAAAGTACACAGAGTTTGTGGTAAATTAATACTTAATTATCAAGCCTGTTTGGGGCCAGCAGTGCACTATAACCAGCTAGCGCAGGGCTAAACATAATAGTTATGATAATAATACCTCACCTTTAACCACTCATATACTCGCAAATAGGTAATCCCATACCAGAGAAAGTCATCAATGAATGAGTTCTTAGGGTCCCAGTCAGAGTTGTATGGGGAATGATCAAATGTCATATCTGCAACACTAGAGTGATTTTTTGTGTTCATGTAGATGCCATAAGTGGCAATTGATTCTAAAGCCACACCACTCCACCAGCGATAGCAGTTGAGACAGGGGTAGGGAGTGTTACCACAGCTACACTCGTATGGATAGAACACCCCTTGCTCTCCAACTTGTCCACAGGCAAAAAAGAAAAACACTTTCTTGTTGATCGGATCTTGCTTCCAGTAGTACTCAAACATCCCTTGCAGTGTCTGTTGGGCTCTTGTAGTGGCATTGGTGTCACTGACAGACTTGAGGTTGTAGCATAATCCCACAGAAAGAAATGACATCCATAGAGAGATGAATAGCAACACACTTTGGTTCTTCATGACCATCATGCATGGATCTTGATTTTCTTGCTACAAAGCACCATAATATAGACAAGAGCATGCATTTGCCTTTTATGGACATACAATGTCATACTATTACAATCTCATGATTAAAATTGCATGCAATGAAACCTCAAAACTATGGGCATTAGCTAGCTACCGGTATATTCTTGGCACCAAAAAATTGCAATTAAGCAAAAGTTTGTAATAAATAGGTGGCAAAACGTTAACATGACAATAATTATCATCTTTATACCAGTTGATTTTCACAAATAGGCTAACAAGGAGGCTACTGATGTCAGGTCACCACCATTCAAGGCAATTCACTGAATCCTTAGTCGAGCTAGCTGGAGCTGGTCACTGTCTACTCACTCTGAGATTGGCAGGACTCTATAGTATTCTACTAGACTAAGGATCTAGTATTTCTTAGTGAACATAAGGCAGTGGAGGTTGACCAGAATTTCATTAAAAGAAGGAAAAAAGAATCTTTCTTGAGATGCATGCAACGGCGCGCCTAATCATTTGCGCATGCGCACATGCATTAGTCATTATACGGACTGTGCAAGAAGCCCTGCAGACCACGAAACTTCAAAGTAATTAGTACCAATCAGGTCACTGAGTTCACGCAGGCAGAAAATCTCAGATGCCATCATGGAGACTGTTACAGTGTACTGTTTGGTGTTTCTGCTGACTGTGGTGCTGGGGTACTTGTTTTGGAAGATGGTGTACAGCTCACCCACCCAGAAGAAGAACAAACTGGTTCCTTACAAGATAATTAAAGGGGAGAAAGTGACAGAGAAAGAGAGGGGTGGTAAGAGAGTGTGTGCTGTGGTTGGAGGAACAGGATTTGTGGGATCATATATAGTCAATGAACTGGTGAATCGAAACGAATACCATGTCTATGTGCTGGGTCGTACTTTCCGTCCTAAAAGAATCAATCCTAATGCTGCCTGTCTCATTCAGGTTGACCTACAGGACGAAGATGGTTTGACCAAAGCGTTTGAAGGAGTTGACTCTGTTTTCAATGCTGCTGCAGTTCTTCCAAATGCGCTCCTCTCTGCAACTGACGTGTACCAACTAAATGTGACTGGATTTGAGAACATCATCAAGGCTGCAAAACAGGCCGGTGTGAAGTATCTGATCCATACCTCAGCTGCCCATGTTGCCAAACCTCCCAAAGATCCAGTTGCAAAGGCATTTTATGACTCTTTCTATCCTTCGGAGAAAAAGTTTTTGGATGCAAATGACAAGGATAGTCTCAAGACATGTGCCATTGGCCCTCCCAACATTGTTGGCTTAAAGAATGTATTGTTTGATCCTCTCATTTCTGGCAAAATGACCTCCACCCTAATGAGTGATGCTGTACCCAACTCCTTCACACCAGTGGAGTACGTAGCCAGAGCACTAGTGAATGCTGAGAGGAAACTAGCTAGCAACCAGAGTGGAAAAGTTGCTGGGAAATTTTTCCCTATGAAAGGTGAAGAGATGTCATGGAGGACACTGTTCTCCCTTCCCACATGGCCAAATAAGATCACTGAAGCTCCAATTTGGCTCATTTCTGCCATTGCACACGTCAATGTCCTCTGTGTGAAGCTTGTTAGGAAGGCTCCTTTTGATTCTGATTTGTGCCCTGGAATTTTATCATTTGTTGATATTGATCAGGGATTCAAAGGTGTGAAACTTGACCAGAGTGAATACACTGAGACAGAGAATGTGCTTGAGATTGGACCATCCACTCCACCTATGGAGGAGTACATCAAGGAGATGGTGGATCGCTACCAAGCCCGTAGAGAAGAACGTAAACAATAACTATTGTGGTGCAAATATATATTGTAAGGTATGAAACTGTTACACTGTTTTTTTGCTGATGAGTTTACTCAGTGTAGTTTCAATACTGAAATAGAGCTTCATGGGGTATTTTTGTAGTGATGACAACTATAATAATAGTAGATAGGATTTCTTCAAGACCGTGACTTCACAAACCTCCTGGCATGTTTGTGTATGAAAGGCTAAAGGGGGTGGTCAAATCATTTTACTGATACCATACAACAAGCCCTCCTCTGCCTCCTCTGAGTTAGCCAGGGACCTCTGAGTAGTGTAATTTGCTACAATAACCACATTATTAGAAGTCCTAATTTCCACAAGATGATCTTTTTAGGGTAAAAAGAAAAAAATTGATCATAAGATAGGCAGTGCAATAGATAAAGCAGGAATGGTTATGGTGATGTCTAAACACATTTACGCAGACATGTACATGAAGTACTTTTATTTTGGTCGACCTTTTACCCGAAAACGCGCGATGATTCAAACGTTGACGTTGACACACCCCCTTCTTGTTCTTCGGCAAGAGTACACGAACAGCAGAGATGCCAATCAGTGCTGAGCAGTGGCGGGTGAAGACTGGTATGATAAATGCCAGTAGAGGGTTGAGGAAACTCTCCATGAAGCCTCCTCCCCTCCTCCTTGGTGGTCTCCCCCCTCCTCCTCCTAGTGACTGGAGAGGATACATCCTGGCCCTCACTCTACTCTGGCTACCTCTGCTCTACAAGGTCTATGAGCTTGGAGCTGCTGTCTTGGTGGGTTTAGTCGGAGGAGAGAGCCATGTGTTGGACATTGAACATTCATATGGTGAGTCAAATTGAACTGGCCAGTCTGTGACTTTTTTTTTTCAGTGACTGTATGAGTTTTCTGACAAGTTGCTACTCTGACCGTGGCAGGTTTCATGGATCCTCAACTCCACTGTCACTCTTGGAGTGGTCTACTGATTGTCCTTATCAACACTGCCTCCTATTTAGTTGTGGTGATGGCAGTATTCTTAATGGGTAGTCATGAGTGCACAGAACGAAACAAACATCAGTTCATGTTCCTTCAGCCATTACATTGTCAGAAGTTTCTGTGCTTTGATGTGGAGAATGGAGTAGCTGGTGGCTTGAAATTAGTCCCTAAGGTGTTTAGTAGCTGTGTTTATGCTACCTTCATGATAGAGCAACAAAGTGAGTCTAAACTAATACTCAATTGTGATCCATATTTTGACATGATTTCACATTTCAGGCACCTTGCAATGTATACGAGTACCGAGGCTGTCAGTTGAAAGAACAAGAAGGGTTGATAGCAGGAACACTACACTGGTCTCATTTGTTGTACAACTGTCTACTATAGCTTTGGCAATGCTCTTGTTGCTGAGTGGAGATGTAGAGAGAAACCCTGGTCCTTTACTGAGTAAGACTAGTATTATACTGTTTCGATGACATGTTATGTTAGTATCCGATTCATTTGTAAGCTACATTATCCTATTATACATAATATAGGTGAAGGTGATATTATGATACTGGTGACAGAATTAAAATCTGTAACATCAGAATACTATAACATTGGAATTCGGTTTGGCATAAATCCAGCAAAGATGGAAATTATTGAACAGAATTATCCAAATGATTGCGATGCTGAAAGGCGACTGACTGAGGTACTACTTTATTGGTTACGAGGAAATACTGATGTTAAAGTTTGTTGGGAATCTGTCATTGATGCACTAATAAAAGTGGACAGAATAATTCTGGCTAGAGAACTTGCTGCAAAGTATTGTCCTAGCAAAATTGCTGAAACAATGGCTATTCCAGCATATGGACATGGCAAGATTTCCTTCCCTACTCTAGACACTAGTTCTCTTGATGATGATCAGAAGAAACGTTGTCAGAAACTGAGCGCTGACATGGAAAAAATATCTGAGAAATTCCAAGACCTTTTTGATAGCATCAGCGAATCTTTGGAAGAGAGAAAAATTCCGGCAAAAAAAATTGTTTCAAAAATTAGGACCTTTAAAGCATTCGAGCCAGTTTATGCTGAGAGTGACTCTAGGTCTATTCTTGAAGAGCAAATGACAGATTTGAGGAATGCCAAGTCAATTGATGATGTCATGTTTATTATTGGTACCTACAGTTCATTTTTTAACTATCACCTAGTGGGACGTATTATCAAATCTCTTGGAACTGAAAATGATCTCAAGATGCTCTCAGAATATGAAGAACAGTATAGACTCTTTGCTGAGTGCATGGTGTATGAGTGTCCTACTACCTTTCAAGGACCAGCCGATGCTGAGACACAGCGACAGTTTATGGTGAAAGTTGATGATACTTTTGAAAAGTGTACTGAGAGTCATTTGAAACGATTCATCAACAAGCTCTCTGAGGTTCTAAAACTGTCAGAAGGAACACTATCACTTGAGTCCATCAGGCAAGGGTGTTTGGAACTGACCCTGCAATCTCCGCTGTTTGTGTACCAGAGTGTGTTTCCTCTTTCAACAGATCAAGAGAGAGCTCTAGCAGCTCTTGGAGTGATCAAGATATCAGCTGGTGATTATCAGTACCCACCCATTTCTAGAAATGTAGATGTGGTTGATGGGGTCAACAAAGGTGATGGAGCAGATGATGGTGATTCAGGAATAGGTGGTACCTTATCTACAATTGTGTCTGAACTATCAGCACTCTCTGAGGTATACATTGTTGTGTGATATATTAGGTATACTCCATTATACACAATGTTTTCTTACTTTTAGGAAATATCTAGCAAAGAGACAACCACTGATCCTTATGATATGGATTTCGAACATCAGAAAGTCAAAACTGCTGCAGTAACTGGAAGAGACACAGGAATCACACCATTACATGTTGCATCATATATTGGGAAACTCGATTACATCAAACAGCTAATTGCTTCTGAACAATTTTCGCTTTTACAAAGAGATGAACTTGGAAGCACTGCCTTTCATTATGCAGTGTATGGTGGTCAGTTAAATGTGATGCGGTACTATAATATTATAAATGATTTTAATTATAATCCTAATGACTACGGAGCATTCGGTGAAAAACCTCTGCATATTGCATGCAGGCAAGGAGATCTTAAAATAGTTGAATACCTCCTAATTGACCAGATGCTTGACCCTTCTGTGTGTGCTGACAATTACCGAGGAATTACTCCCCTTCACTCAGCATGCATTGGAGGTAATCTTGACATAGTCCATCTCTTGATTCGGGAAATGATAAAATACAGTCCTATCAAAACTGTTGCCAATGATAGAACTAAAGAGAACAATACACCCATACACTATGCTGCATCGAATGGTCATCAGGATATTGTTCAATACTTTCTAACTGATCTGAAGTGTGATGCTAATATCAAAGGGGAAGAAGGATCAACACCTCTTCATTGTGCTGCCAATTATGGCCACTTAAACATCGTGAAATATTTGATTGATACCATGAAATGCAATCCCTCTCATTTGGATGACAAGAGACGTATACCTTTAACTTTAGCAGCTGGCAGTAAAAGTTTAGAAACCGTTCAGTATCTGGTTGAGGATAAAAATTGTAACCCTGTGCATATAGATTCTAATGGTAACACTCCCTTACACTTTTCAGCAGCTGTTGGTCCAATCAAAATGGTTAAATACTTCCTCGACATTTTACATTGTAACCTAGACACACGTGGTGAACACAAGGCTTCACTTCTTCATGCTGCTGCTCAAGGAGGAAATCTTCAAATAGTGAAGTATTTGACTGATGAGAAACATTGTAATCCTGCCATACTTGATGAATTCAACAGAACTCCTCTTCATTATGCTGCAGACGGTGGCCATTTGGATTGTGTAAAATTTTTTATCATTACAAAGAAGTGTTCTCACATGTGTGCAAGTGTTGATGGTGACACTCCTCTTCACCAGGCTGTTTTCAGGGGCCACATAGAAGTTCTCAAATTCTATGTTTCTGAGTTGAAGTGTAATCCAAAAAATATTCGATATCAAAATGGAGCAACCCTATTACACGCTGCAGCTCAAAATGATCATCTGGAAATCATGAAATATTTGATCAACGTTCATAAATTAAACCCATTGCAAACAAATGATTTGGGGTTTACGCCTCTTCATGCTGCAGCTGAGAATGGAAAATTGGATTCTGTCAAGTATCTCATATTGGAAAAGGGCTGTGATCCTTACCCTACAGTCCAAGGAGACACTCCTCTTCATGTAGCAGTTCACAAACAACAAAGCGAGATTGTGGATTTCTATATTGTTGAGTTAAAATGTGATCCTTGCATACGAGGAATGGACCAAGATACTCTTCTTCACACTGCTGTCAAGTTGGGTCATCTTGACATGGCCAAAGTTCTCTTAAGACACAATGCTAAAAGTCAAATGGTAGCTGTAAATTCTATGAACGTTACACCTGTTCATCTAGCTGCTATTGCAGGACACATAAGCTTTTTAGAGTTATTTGTCAATGAGTTTGGCTGTGATCAAAATGTTCAAAACAGTGATGGAATGACACCGTTGCATTTTGCTGCTAGGTTTGGCGATTTGGAAACAGTGAAATTCTTGGTTGTTGATTTAAATTCCAACCCAAATATCAAAACTAAATCGTTTCAAACACCTCTTCAACTTGCAGAGTCTAATGACGACAAAGACATTATAGAGTACCTAAAAAAGGTGTCTGATGTAAATTCTACCTTTCCCGTGGCACTCAAATGGAAAACAACAGACCAAAGACCAATTAGGTATATGTATATATAGGCATGTTTTTGTTACTTGTTTCTTTGCTTGCTTTTTTATGTAATGGAGAGGTATGCACTAGTGTAACAGCATATAGCCAAGTACATCAGTTAGTAAAATACTGTATAGCAGGTAAATTTGGCGGTCTTAAATTTTGGCAAATTCGTATTTAAATTAGAATGATTGGCAATTTTAAATTTGGCGATTTAGCTCTGCACGCTGCATTATTTATTAGCCTCATTCCCAGGCCCAATGCACACGTGCATATTAAACTGCATATTTGGTGATTTGAAGAATAATTTACCAATTCGCCAATTTGAAATTTAATTCTCACCAAATTTACCTGCTATACGGTAATATTATTATTTATTTCTAGGTCCAGAGATAATCACCCTCCTAAACCAATCTCATCCATCTTAAAAGAAGGTGATGACCCACTTCAAAATGTTCAATACTTTCCAATGTTTAAGAAACTTCCAGAAGAGAGAGAGTTTGAGGAACATTGCAAACAAAGAAGTGATGTTAATTGGATATTCATGGCAGAAATTACTAACAGTGACAAATCAATGCTCTCTGGTTTTGGGCATCGTAATAAAATCCTTGTTTGTGATCGGTCTGGAAAGAGTAACATCCCTATACTTTTCTACCATGATGAAACTGACAAAAGCTTTAATTTTGTAACTTTACGGAAAGGCCACACACTTATCGTACAACAAGCAACACAACACCACTTTATTGACGGAACTATTGGCCTTTGTATTGAAATCCTGTCCAGTCTACTGGTCATTCCTTGCTCCATGAAAGATTTGTTTGATCTTTCAGCACTCTACTACAAGAACAAAGACACTAAATGTTGGTCATGTGGCAAGACTAGGGATGCTTTATTGATTTTGAAGAAGTGTACTGCTTGTAAAGTTGCTCATTATTGTTCAAAAGATTGCCAGGCAAAAGACTGGAAGAAATGCCACCGTAAATTGTGTAAGGTGATGCCTCACTTCACGAAGCTGAGTCAAATGTAAAGGACTGGGTATTTGTATGGTATTAAATTTTAATTATTATCCAATATGCTACTACTATATACTTATTATTTGTTTGGCTTATCATTAATTTTCACCTTGAGTCTGAGTTTAGAGTAAATAATTAACTTTGTGTTGTTCTTTGACTTTCTCTTTGTTTGGAAAATTACGTGTACCATGCACATGCAATCCCTGTATTGCATCTATTTCCCTTTTATGTTTTTGTGTAGGAATTATATAGTCCATAGTGTAGATCCTCTGCTGATAATGAAGTAAACGTCATACTATGAATATTTACAACTGTCTACACTCCCACGTAGTCTACATAGAAGACGTTCTATACGTAAACAGATAGCATTTTTTTCTCCCCTAGTGACTAGATAACGAGGCAACCAACCTTCCTTTACAAACAGAAGATGCCAATCAGTGCTGAGCAATGGCGAGTGAAGACTGGTATGATCAATGCCAGTAGAGGGTTGAGGCAACTCTCTATGAAGCCTCCTCCCCTCCTCCTTGGTGGTCTCCCTCCTCCTCCTCCTAGTGACTGGAGAGGATACATCCTGGCCCTCACTCTACTCTGGCTACCTCTACTCTACAAGGTCTATGAGCTTGGAGTTGCTGTCTTGATGGGTTTAGTCCGAGGAGAGAGCCATGTGTTGGACATTGAAGATTCACATTATGGTGAGAACCATGGTCAAAGCAGGCCCGTAGGGAGGGAGGGGGCAAGTGCACCCTCTTTTTGAAGCAAAAAGAAAAACTAAGACTGGCATAATCATAAAACGTTTTAAGTAGATGATAAAAGGTGTTCTAGAATGCACTAAAATGCACCTATTACCCTAAATTTTTAAAATTTTTTGGGGGAGCATGCCCCCGGCAGACCTCTCTAGATTTTCTGCTTTTTTATGGACACCTCTGACTGATCAAAAATGTATGCCCTTTTCAAGAATCCTGGATAGGACCTGCAAAAGCTTTAATAGTTGGTTTGCATTATAATATTTTTGTAGTACTAAGTTCCTCTATATTCACCAGGTTTCATGGATCCTCAACTCCACTGTCACTCTTGGAGTGGTCTAGTACTTGTCCTGATCAACACTGCCTCCTATTTAGTTGTGGTGATGGCAATATTCTTGACGGGTAATCATGAGTGCACAGAACAAAACAAACATCAGTTCATATTCCTTCAGCCATTATGTTATCAGAAATTCCTGTGGTTTGATGTGGAGGATGGAGTAGCTGGTGGCTTGAGAGAAGTCCCAAAGGTGTTTAGTAGCTGTGTTTATGCTACCTTCACAATAGAGCAACAAAGTGAGTCTAAACTAAACCAGCTAGGGGGATTAAGTGCAATGCATATATGACTCAATTTTTTGACATGATTTGACATTGCAGGCACCTTGCAATGTGTACGAGTACCGAGGCTGTCAGTCGAAGGAACAAGAAGGGTTGATAGCAGAAACACTACAATGGTCTCATTTGTTGTACAACTGTCTACTATAGCTTTGGCAATGCTTCTGTTACTGAGTGGAGATGTAGAGAGAAACCCTGGTCCTATACTGAGTAAGACTCTACTATTTCAATGACATGTTTTGTTAAATGTCCACATTGGTGATAGTGTTGCTACACTCGTAGTATCCCATTCAGTTGTAAGCTACATTACGCTATTATACATATAGGTGAAGGTGATATTATGACATTGGTCACAGAATTGAAATCTGTAACGTCAGAATACTATAAGATTGGAATTCGGTTTGGCATAAATCCAGCAAAGATGGAAATTATTGAACAGAATCATCCAAATGATTGCGATGCTGAAAGGCGACTGACTGAGGTACTGCTACATTGGTTACGAGGAAATACTGATGTTAAAGTTCATTGGGAATCTGTCATTGATGCTCTGATAAAAGTGGACAGAATAATTCTGGCTAGAGAACTTGCTATAAAATATTGTCCTAGCAAAATTACTGAAGCAATGGCTATTCCAGCATATGGACACGGCAAGATTTCCTTCCCTACTCTAGACACTAGTTCTCTTGATGATGATCAGAAGCAACGCTGCCAGAAACTGAGTGCTGACATGGAAAAAATATCTGAGAAATTCCAAGACCTTTTTGATAGTATCAGTGAATCCTTGGAGGAGAGAAAAATTCCAGCTAAAAAAATCGCTTTAAAAATTCTAACCTTTAAAGCGTATGAGCCAGTGTACGCTGAGAGTGACTCTACGTCAATTCTTGCAGAGCGAATGACAGAGTTAATGAATGCCAAGTCAATTGATGATGTTATGTTTATTGTCGGTACCTACAGTTCATTTTTCAACTATCACCTAGTGGGGCGTATAATAAACAAACTAGGAACTGACGAAGATCGCAAGATGCTATCAGAATATGAAGAACAATATAGACTCTTTGCTGAGCGCATGGTGTATGAGTGTCCAACTACATTTCAAGGACCAGCAGATACAAACACACAACGACAGTTTATGGTGAAAGTTGATCATACTTTTGAAAAGTGTACCCTGAGTAATTTAGAGCGATTTATAAACAAGCTCTCTGAGGTTCTGAAATTGTCAGAAGGAACACTATTACTTGAGTCCATCAGACGAGGGTGTTTGGAACTTACCCTGCAATCTCCACTATTTGTCTTTCAACGTATATTTCCTCTTTCAAGTGATCAAGAGAGAGCTCTAGCAGCTCTTGGAGTGGTCAAAATATCAGCTGGTGATTATCAGTACCCACCACCTTCCCAAGATGAGGATGGTGATAGTGATGACCATGGCGATAAACCAGATGATGGGTCTGGCCCAGGAGGGCGAGGAGACTCAGGGATTGACACTCTTTCTACTATACTCTCTGAGTTATCAGAACAATCAGAAGTAAGTCCTGTAACATTTCAGTGGTATAACTGTTATGAATATTCATATTCCTTTTTGAAATCTTGCAGGAAGTTGCACGTGTAAACTCTTCTGATCCTTATGATATTGATTATGACAATAAAGGAGCAATGACTACACAAACACCTAGCCATCACGATCTCACACCACTTCATATTGCAGCTTATAATGGACAGCTTGAGTATGTGAAGACAATTGTAAATTCTGGAGTATTTAAAGTTTCACAAAGAGACAAAATGGGAAACACACCCCTTCATTATGCTGCTCTTAACAGTCAGCTAGCTGTTGCAAAATATTTCATTGAAGAAAAGGAATGCAGTTCCTTAGTCTTTGGTGCATTTGGAGAGACACCACTGCACATTGCTTGTAGATACCGAGATTTTGAAATGGTGAAATATTTAGTAGTAGATCAAAAGGTTGACCCTATGTATGAAGATGAAGAATGGCACGTTAGTCCATTTCATTCGGCCTGCATTGGAGGAAACATTGATATAGTTCATTTACTGAGTAAAGAAATGAGCACCTATATTTCCATCAAAGAGATTGCTAATGAAAAAACAGCAAAAGGAAACACTGCCCTTCACCTATCAATTGCCAATGGCCATTTTGACATTGTGAAGTATCTTATAGTTGAAGTGAACTGCAACCCTAATCTCCCAGGCCAAGAGGGAGCAACTCCTCTACATATAGCTGCTCTCAAAGGTCACTTGAAGATCATTAAGTTTCTTATGTATGATTGCAAGTGTGCATGTTTACCAAATTACAACGGACTGATTCCCCTCCACTATGCTGCAAGAGAGGGCCATCTAGATGCTGTTAAACTTCTCACTGTGGACAATCATTGTGATCCTAACTACAGAGACAGCAAGCAAAGCACACCCCTTCATTATGCTGTACGTGCTCAGCAAAATGAAGTAGTTGAGTTCTTCATTAATGAGTTAAAATGTGATCCAAATATTGTAGGCTTTGGAGGCTCCTTAACTCCTCTTCTCATTGCAGCTCAATATGGACATCTAGACACGGCCAAAGTCCTACTAAAAAATAAAGAATGTTCTCCTACTGGGTTACAGGAAGATCCATCTCCACTCCATGTTGAAGGAAGGTGATGACCCACTTCAAAATATTCAATACTTTCTAACATTTAGGAAACTCCCAGAGGAGAGAGACTTTGAGAAATACTACCAACAAAGGGATGGTGTCAATTGGCTCTTCATGGCAGAAATCACCAACAGTGATAATTCGCAAAAATATGGATTTGACTATCGAAATGAAACTATTGTCTGTGATCGATCAGGAAAGGACAATATCCCCATCTATTTTCATCACGATCCCACTGATAGAAACTTTGACTTTACAACATTGAAGAGAGGACACACACTTATTGTACAACAAGCTACACAACATCACTTTTATAATGGAACTATTGGCCTTCGTATTGAAATCCTGTCCACTCTACTGGTCATTCCTTGCTCCATGAAAGACTTGTTTGACCTTTCAGCAGTCTACTACAAGAACAAAGACACTAAATGTTGGTCCTGTGGCAAGAGTAGGGATACTGCAGAGACTTTGAAGTGGTGTGGTGGATGCAAAGTTGCTCGATATTGTTCAAAGGAATGCCAGGCAACTGACTGGAAGAAACGCCACCGTAAATGGTGCAAGGTGATGCCTCACTTTAGGAAGCTGACACAACTCTAGCAATAATTAATGCATGTTGCCATACATGATAGTTTATAATTTATAGTTCACATACCTTATATCCTGAAACTTTTTTGTAAAATTATTTCCCTGGCCCTTTTTCGCCCCATAATTTGTATATGTATAATAATGTAGCAGTTAACCAGTGTTTACTCTAAGGGGTGTTAATTAGTAGTCCATGGACCACTAAATTTTTCTAGACTCCCAAAAAATAAAGTTGACAAAGTAACTGGATTGAAACTCAGTTTACATGCATAATATTAGATACCCTTGATTATGATATTTGTCCTCACATCACAGTAAACAGTATATTATATATAATACCACTTTGTAAATATTATCCTCCACCTTTATTGTGTATACCTCCTATAAAAGTTTAGGAAAAATTTTCAATTGATTATAAAGGGATACAGGCAATGCATGTACAATATCATTACTGTCCATTAGCAAAAATTATACAATCAAAAATATCAGTTGTCTCCTTCCTCCTCACTGCCTGGGTCATCATCAGTACCACTCTCTGCGTGTATACAACACAAAACAACAACAGTTAAAATAAATAATGATGAGTAAGAGTAACTAAGACAGATGATAAACTACACAGCTGCTAAGAATTTGAGTGACTGTATGATTCTCACATTATCTAGAGGGTATTTGTTTGTGTGCAGCATCTGTTTGGCTTCTAAGCATGGCTGGGTAAAAGGTCACCTTATGTATGTGATCATGCATGCACACACACACACACACCTCCAGAGGCGTCCCGGTGAGTCTCCTACTGAGGACACCCTCTCTGAGGGCTCCAGGAGTGAGGATGGGGAGAACAGTCAGGATGAAGATGAGCACGACCTCACCTCTGATCCTTCCACCTCACAACCTCCTGGATCATACAAAAAAAGGACAATAACCATCATTATCTGAGCAAAGCCACAATAACCACTAAATTCTTACCAAGCAACCTTAGTGTTTCAGAGGTGACTCTTCACCAATCAACAAAACCTTCCCACATAAAATTGTGTCCATCATACAATAGTACCACAAAAACATCGCCTGAACCACAATACAAGGAAGGCCATAATAGGAGCTAGGCCACATGGGGAACCACAATGTACAGAAAAAGTCATGGATCTATGACTATTCTCAATCTCACCTGCAAGACAGAGCTAATGTATGATCCAAGTTGATGAATGTATTCAAGTTGGGTGTCCAAAAGTTCAGAAATCCTGTTCAAAGAATTGGCCGGTACATCAGTAGGTACTTTAGCCTGTCGAAAGCAACACAAAATATGTACAAAACGTTAGAATACATAAACACACATGTGCCAGGATGTGAATAAGCTTATTTAAATCATAAACCAATGAATAAGGTGAGAGTACAAAGGACATACTAGTTTGTTGTGTAGAGTTCCTGGGCATATTCATAGACGTGAGTGGCACCATCCTTCAACTGGTGAGGCAGGTAGCCAGCAGCTCCAGCCACCGATTTAGAAGCAGTGAACACACGCTCACTGAGTTGCTTGGCGTAATCCAGAGAGGCTTGAAGACAGCTCTTTGGTTTGGGAGTCAGCCATTGTATCTCCTCTTCCTCCTGGTTCTCTTCCGGTAGCCAGCTGATCTTCTCCTCTCCTTTAGCGTGACGAGTGAGGACCTTCTTCATGTACCCCTCTATCTTTATCCACCACATGGCTCTTGAAGGCCAATAAGCCCATACTTCATTGACCAATCATATAGAGAGCTATTGATTGCTGTAGCCATTTAGGATCCTGCAAGTGTCATGGACAGAGATCACAATGCAACCCCAAAATGACCTTTAACTGTTACAGTAGTAGAGTGCCATAATTTATGTGAGGTACACTATCAAAATAATAATTGTAGAATAGATAAAAATCATGTAGTATATTGTTGTGATGTCTAATGGCCTTCTTTAATTAACCTAAGTACTAAAATAATAGATCTAATATGATACTTAATGCCTACATTTAACCACTCCTATACTTGCACAAGGGTAGGGAATGCTACCACTGTATAATATAAACCTTGGTGCTTCATCACCTGCACACATGCATGAATATAGGTAGAACTACTGATTTTTCTTCTTTCTCTTAGACTGTTATGCATGCAGAAATAATGACTTTTTTTTATAGGCTAGAACTGCATGACATGGTTTGCAATACTTGAGTCATGAATATCATCAAGCATTGTACCTGACCGACCAGAAGGCATTCCAATTTCGACACACCTCTTCAACCACTAATGACTATAGATTAATTTTCTTAGAAGACTTCTAGCAATGATACAGCAGAGATGCCAATCAGTGCTGAGCAGTGGCGAGTGAAGACTGGCATGATAAATGCCTGTAGAGGGTTGAGGCAACTCTCCATGAAGCCTCCTCCCCTCCTCCTTGGTGGTCTCCCCCCTCCTCCTCCTAGTGACTGGAGAGGATACATCCTAGCCCTCACTCTACTCTGGCTACCTCTACTCTACAAGATCTATGAGCTTGGAGCTGCTGTCTTGGTGGGTTTAGTCAGAGGAGAGAGCCATGTGTTGGACATTGGAGATTCATCATATGGTGAGTCATTGTCAAAATTTAATTAGTCGGTCTAGGTCAAACTGATCACTTCATACATTCAAATTAGATCACCGTTAAATTAAATTGCTTCAGGTTTCATGGATCCTCAAGTCCACTGTCACCATTGGAGTGGTATAGTGCTCCTCCTGTTTAACANGATTGATACCATGAAATGCAATCCCTCTCATTTGGATGAAAAGAGACGTACACCCTTAACCCTAGCAGCTGGCAGTAAAAGTTTAGAAACTGTCAAGTACCTGGTTGAAGATAAAAATTGTAACCCTGTGCATGTAGATTCCAATGGAAACACTCCCCTACAGTTTTCAGCAATTATTGGTCCAATCAAAATAGTTAAATACTTCCTTGACACTTTACATTGTAATCTAGACACACGTGGTGAACACAAGGCTTCACTTCTTCATGCAGCTGCTCAAGGAGGAAATCTTCAAATAATAAAGTATTTGACTGATGAGAAACATTGTGATCCTACTATACTCGATGATTTCAACAGAACCCCTCTTCATTATGCTGCAGAGTGTGGCCATTTGGATTGTGTAAAATTTTTTATCGTAACAAAGAAGTGCTCTCACATGTGTGCAAGTGTTGATGGTGACACTCCTCTTCACCTGGCTGTTTTCAATGGACACATAGAAGTTCTAAAATTCTATGTTTCTGAGTTGAAGTGTAATCCAAAAAATATTCGATGTCAACATGGAGCAACCTTATTGCACGTAGCAGCTCAAAATGGTCATCTGGAAATCATGAAATATTTGATTGATGTTCACGAATTAAACCCATCGCAAACAAACAATTCCGGATCTACGCCTCTTCATCTTGCAGCTATCAGTGGAAAATTGGATTCTGTCAAGTACCTTATATTGGAAAAAGGCTGTGATCCTTACCCAACAGTCCAAGGAAACACTCCTCTTCATGCAGCAGTTCAGAAGCAACAAAGTGAGATTGTGGATTTCTATATTGCTGAGTTAAATTGTGATCCTTGCATACCGGGAATGTACCAAGATACTCCTCTTCATGTTGCTATCAAGTCTGGGCATCTTGACATGGCCAAAGTTCTCTTAAAATACAAGGCTAAAAGTCAAATGGTAGCTGTAAATTCTATGAATGTTACACCTGTTCATCTTGCTGCTATTGCAAGGCAGATAAAGTTTTTAGAGTTGTTTATCAAGGAGGTTGGCTTTGATCAAAATATTCAAAACAGTGATGGAATGACCCCGCTACATTTTGCTGCTAGCTTAGGCTATTTTGAAACAGTGAAATTCTTGATTTCTGATTTAAATTCCAATCCAAATATTAGAAATAATTGTGGTGAAACACCTCTTCAACTAGCAGAGTCTGAGCACCATAAATATGTAACAGAGTACCTTAAAAAAGTGTCTGATATAGAATCTACCATCACATTCAAATTGGAAACAATATATCAAAGGCAAGTTGGGTACAATGTCATGTTTTTTTGCTTTTATTTTAACGTAAAGGAGAGTGTACAAGTTATATCTGTACAGTACATACAATGTTCATGATATGTCAGCAATCGCCTTAAATTGAGCTGATATACACTTATAAGATGATGATATTATCATGTAGCAAATACACATTACTCTCTATTTCTACCTGCAGAGATAATCACCCTCCTAAACCAATCTCATCCAACTTGAAAGAAGGTGATCACCCACTTCAAAGTGTTCGATACTTTCCAACATTTAGGCAACTCCCAGAAGAGAGAGAGTTTGAGGAATACTACAAACAAAGAGGTGGCGTTAATTGGATATTCATGACGGAAATCACTAGCAGCGACAAATCAAGGATTTCTGGAAATCAAACATTTGTCCGTGATCGATCAGGAAAGGATAGTATCCCTATACTCTTCTGTCCTGACACAACTAACAAAAATTTTGATTTTACATCGTTGAAGAAAGGTCACACACTTATCGTACAACAAGCCACACAACACTACTTTCCTGATGGAACCATTGGCCTTTATATTGAACTCCCGTCTACTCAGTCTGTGCTCATCATTCCATGCAGCATGAAAGACTTGTTTGACCTTTCAGCACTCTACTACAAGAACAAAGACACTAAATGTTGGTCCTGTGGCAAGACTGGGAATGCTTCATTGATTTTGAAGAAGTGTACTACTTGTAAAGTTGCTCATTATTGTTCAAAAGATTGCCAGGCAACAGACTGGAAGAAATGCCATCGTAAATGGTGTAAGGTGATGCCTCACTTTATGAAGCTGACTGAAATGTAAAAGTATGGGAATTTGTTTATTATTATTATAGGTCATCCAATATGCATGGCTTACTACGGTACTAATAATTATAATAATTATAACTGTCACCATGCAGTTATTATTATTTTCACCTTGACTCGAGTTTAGAGTAATAATTAAACTTTGTGTTGTAGGAATTATCTTGTAATAGTCTATGTTACTGTAGTATAGATCCTAGATCCTAGATCCTATATAGATCCGCGGATATCCGGGATATCCTCTGCTGATCATCAATTAGGAATAGCCTCGTACCGGGGATATACCCAGGCTCTCTCCTTTGCGGGCCTCGAGGCACCGCGTTATACAAACAGAAGATGCCAATCAGTGCTGAGCAGTGGAGAGCCAAGACTGGAATGATAAATGCCAGTAGAGGGTTGAGGCCACTCTCCATGAAGCCTCCCCCCTCCTCCCGGAGTCCTAGTGACTGGAGAGGATACATCCTGGCCCTCACTCTAGTCTGGCTACCTCTACTCTACAAGGTCTATGAACTTGGAGTTGCTGTCTTGGTGGGTTTAGTTAGAGGAGAGAATCATAGATTGGACATTGAAGACTCATATGGTGAGTCTTTGGACCATAATTTGACACGATTTTTTTGTACAACTTGACTGCTATGGGTTAGCTCCGCTTGCTAAATAAATCTGCAGGTTTCATGGGTCCTCAATTCCGCTATCATCATTGGAGTGGTCTACTGATTGTCACAGTTGTAATCTTCATTGCCTCCTTTTTAGTTGTCATGATGGCAGTATTCTTCATGGGTGTTCACGAGTACACTGAACGAAACAAACGTCAGTTCATGTTTCTCCTGCCATTACATTGTCAGAAGTTCCTATGGTTTGATGCAGAGGGTGGTGTAGCTTGTGGCTTGAAGATAGTCCCAAAGGTGTACAGTAGCTGTGTCTATACTACCTTCACGATGGAGCAACAAAGTGAGTAGAAACTAAACCAGAGCCTTAACGGAACTATGTTAGTACGTATGCGATGTTTTGTTATTAAAATTAACATTAAATTTTGTGATATTTTTTGTTTTTTTCTGGGTACCATATTTGTGTCTGCATTTTGCTGTTACTTGCATAGTAGTATCTATATGTGGTCAGCTGTTAGCCTCGTACCCAGGCCACTCCCAGTTTTTGCTGTGTTGCACGCAGAAAATTGGGAGGGCCTGGGAGGTAAAATCACAATTTTCTGCGTGCAACACAGCAAAAACTGGGTGTGGCCTGGGTACGTGACTAGTCAGCTGTTATTTCAGCCTAAATAGCTCATGTAATGAATTGTAAGGTTTCTGGTTGTGAATTCATCCATAGTAACAAAACAGTGCATGCTTATACTGACACAGTTCCAATTATTCATATTAATTTTGATGTTACATTACAGGCCCTTTGCAATGTGTACAAACGAGTATGGCAGACAAAAGAATAAGAAGGATTGTTAGTCGTGGTGTTGCCTTGGTTTCATCCATCATACAGCTGTCTACTATAGTTTTGACAATGCTCCTGTTACTGAGTGGAGATGTAGAGAGAAACCCTGGTCCTACACAGAGTAAGCTCAAAGTTTGTTTGTGGTCACTCTACGTAAAGGCTTACAAGTAATAAAAAAAACATTGAAAATGTAACGTTGGAAAAAAGAAAGCAAACAAGTTGAATGGCTGTTATAGAGTGTGTGCAGAATCCTTCTATGGACTTCATGTAATACACTTTTACTATATTGAGTTCTTCAGTTTGCCCACAGGAAGAATTCTCTACACACTCTATAGCAGCCATTCCACTTGTTGACTTTTTTTTTTTTTTTTTTTACCATTTGGCCATTCCTGTGTCTCATTACATTTTTATTTTGTTACTTAGTTTCATAATTCAATGAATCACATTATTTGAGTGAGTGTGTGTGTGTGTGTGTGTGTGTGTGTGTGCTGTGGCATATTAATAAAATCTAGTGCCTTCATTGGTAACTTGCTTATTCAATAGTAGCAAGATCATAATTATCAAAGAAAAGCAGTCTTAGCAAAGAGTTCAGCACTGGCCAGGTAAGCTGTGGATTCCAAATAACGCTGCATACTTGTCTAGTATCTGGGAAAGGGTTGTCAAGTTGAATTCCCAAGTAGCCCAATGGATGAGTTTAGAAATTAATGGCAGCCATACAGAGAAAGCGCTTTTTGTCTTATATCTAGTAAGTGGACAAGAGACATGAAAAACTGATGCCAAAAGCAACTAAAGACAAAGATACTATGTTTATTCATTCATGAATCAGCTTCTAAAAGCAAGCGGTCTCTGAGAAAAGTCTTGCCAACATAGAAGACTAAGAAGAAGAAGAAGCCTCAGAAGATGGAGAAAATTGGAGATTTGGCATATTTTACTTTAGCTATGGTTTTAGGCTGTATGTTTTTAGGCTTGTTAGAAAGAGAACGAGCTAAATAGTAACTTTAGAAGACTTGTAGTACCAAGCGCTCATGCAGTTTTTGTAGAATTATTTGAGTGAATATTTGTATTGCACTAATCGTCATGCATCCGTGCCATTCGTGTTTACCCAGTACTACCGTATAGCTCCATGACAAATTTTCGTGGTTCAAAAAGTTCGTGAAAAGTCTGTCTGCCGTTTTGAGCTAATTTTCGTGAATCACGATCTCTGAAATTGTATTGCCGATATATACAGTTGTAGAGACTGTATTAATTAGTTGGACATTCATATTAGTAAGTAACTTTGAGTTGTAACTATAGGAAAAAGGATTTGCCTAACTTTTGAGCAGCGTGCATTTTGAAAGATAAATTATTTAACTGTCAAGTCTAGTGAACATTTCTAATAGTACAGCTACTACAACGGTTTTCTAAATTTTCGTGGAGAAAATTTTCATGATATACGGTCAAATCACGAAATTCATGAAAATATTGTACCACAAAAATTTGGAGCTATACGGTATACTGAGAATACATTCTATTGTTGTAGTATTCGATATTAAGACCTTGGTGACTGAACTAAAGCCAGCGATGGATAAGTACCATGAAATTGGAGTTCAGCTGGGTATTGAGCCAGCCAGTCTTCGTACCATTGAATTGGATCACCCTCACTCTACTGAAAGACGATTGTATGAGGTACTGCTACATTGGTTGCAATCAAGCACTGATGTTTGCAGTTGGGAATCTATTATTGATGCTCTGATACAAGTTGACAGAAATGATCTGGCTAGTGGTCTCGTAGAAAAGTATAATTGTCCTAACAAAAAAGATTCTGCAGGAATAGTGGCTAATACAGCACAAAGTAATAAGATTTTCTTCCCTAACTTTGACACAAGTTCTCTTGATGATACTCAGAAGCAACGTTGCCAAAAACTGAGTGCTGACGTGGATAAACTGTCTGAGAAGTTTCAAGACCTTATTGATGGCATCAGTGCTTCATTAGAAAAGAGAGAAATTCCCATTAGTAAGATTGTAGCAAAGATCAGAGCTTTTCAAGCTTTCGAGCCTGTGTATAGAACTATTGATTCTAGGTCAATTCTTGAACATCGAATGAGAGAGTTGAGGAATGCTAAGTCCATTGATGATGTCATGTTTATTGTTGGTACCTACAGTTCGTTTTTCAACTATCACCTAGTGGAACGGATAATTAATAAGCTTGGAACTGACAATGATAAAAAGATGCTATCAGAATATGAGGAACAATATAGACTCTTTGCTAAGTGTATGGTATATGAGTGCCCAACTACATTTCAACAGCCAGTAGATGTACAAACACAACAGAATTTTATTGTGAAAGTCGATGATACTTTTGAACACTGTACACTGAGTCATTTGAAACGATTTATCAACAAGCTCTCTGAGGTTCTGAAATTGTCAGAAGGAACACTATCACTTGAGTCCATCAGACGAGGGTGTTTGGAACTTACCCTGCAATCTCCACTGTTTGTCTTCCAGGGTGTGTTTCCTCTTTCAAGTGATCAAGAGAGAGCTCTAGCAGCTCTTGGAGTGATCAAGATATCGGCTGGTGACTATCAATACCCACCACCTTCCCAAGAGGAGGGTGATAGTGATGACCATGGGGATAAACCAGATGATGGGTCTGGCCCAGGTGGAGGACAAGGTGACTCAGGGATTGACACTCTTTCTACAATACTCTCTGAATTATCGGAACATTCTGATGTAAGATTAATGGCAAATATCGTGTAATGTTAATTATTATTATAATTATTATTACAAGGAGTGTGGCTTGCTTCGCTTGCAACGCTCCTTGCTTGTGTATGAAGTATACTGATGTTTACTGCTAAATGCATGCAAATGCATGCAAATGCAGGCATCTGCATAGTAATAACTGGGCAGTAAAAGCACTGAAAGGCTTGCATGCACTGCTCCTCTTTGCAATTTGGTCAGCTCAGCAATTTACCTTGTTACATGACGTCACAGACGATCGACCCTTTTTCGACTTCTGACTTCTGCCATTTTTGTAATAGAGCAGTTGCAAGTGATGTCATCAAAAACGAAAGTATTTCAAAGTGATACTAGAAATAGTTATTTTTTGCCACACAGAAGTAAATGACAGCTGCCCGTTTTTCCCTTTTGCTCTGTACATTTTGCCACACGGAAGTGATATACCTGCAACCGCTCTATCAGTGTCATGTGCCGAAATTGCGACATACATGCCTTGTTTCCTTACTTTTTACAGCACTGCCCATTCCTACACTGCTCTTTTTTATGAAATTTTACTATACTTATTCATTCACTTTTTTAAACAGTGAAGTCTGGAGGCTATCAGAGACTGGTTAGTCTCTACAAAAAACTTGAGTAGCAGTAAGTCAGAGTTTGCTAATGTGCACGCACATTTAATGCCATGTGAATAGATAATGACCTTTGAACTCTACCTCCAAAAGATGGCTGCATTCAAGTGTATGAATTTATATACTAAGTTTTAAGCTTTCTAGCTCTTGTTTTGACACATTTAGGCAGTAAACTAGTGCATGCAAAAGATCCAAGTTACTTTGTGTAGTCAAAACTAGCTCAATGGATTTTGTTTCTCTGGAAGTGGTGTTCAAGTAAGTCAGGAAGTAAGTAAGTAAGTAAGTGAGAACAAAAATGCGTGGGTGTAGCTTCTGACTAGCGCTCTCAACGAGTGCTATAGGAAAGTTTCTGTGAGCTTTAGGCCTTACAAGCTGTAGTAATCTGTCTATAAGAGAGCTTCTGAGCAAATTTGAAGGTTTAGCTTTGTACCATATTAAAACGTGGAAATATTGGCGGTAATTTAATTTGGCGATTTTGGTCTGGCGGCCTCCAACAAAAATATTGGCGCTTTTAAATTTGGCGGTCATTGACTGAACACTCGCAGAATTATATGTATGACAAAATATTGGCGGTACATTAAATTTGGCGATTTCTGACACGATCGCCAAATCGCCAAATTTAATGTATCACCAATATTTCCACGTTTACGGTATTGCTAGATTTTTATGATGATAAACATTTTGTATTGTGTCTATGGGACAGTCGGCCCATTCCTACTATACATACTACCGTACGTATGATAATTTTACACTGTGCACGATCTATACTTGTATACCTCATGATCCTTTATCTTCGATCTTTGCATGTGTTTGTATTAATACAGGAAATTGCACATTTAAGGCCTTTTAGTATAGGTTATGATTTCGATATTTCTTCCAGTTATGACCACAATAATAGTATGCACTCTAAAACTGGACAATCATCCCACCAAGGAGTCACAGCATTGCATGTTGCAGCATGCATCGGACAACTTGATTATGTAAAAATTCTTATCAATTCTGGAAGGTTCAATCTCTCCGAAAAAGACCAAAGAGGAAACACGGCTTTGCACTATGCCGTTCGTGGTAGACAAATAGATGTTGTGAAATATTTTGTTGAAGACCTAGTATGTATTCCTGAATTCAATGTGTTTGGAGAAGGACCACTACATATTGCTTGTTGGAATGGAGATTTTGAAATAGTGAAATATTTAGTAGTGGACCAAAAGATTGATCCTATGGTATTGTGTGAAGATGTTAAATATGGTGTCGCACCATTTCATTGTGCCTGTGCTGGAGGTAACATTGATATAATTCAGTTATTATTGAAAGAAATGTCAACTTACATTTCCATCAAAGAAATCATTGAAGAAAGAACAAAAGTCACCCATTTTTCAGCCATACATATTGCCTCATTGAAAGGAGATTTAGAAATTGTTGAATATCTTATTTCTGAGCTAAAGAGTGATCCCAATGTGCGTGGGGACAAAGGAATGACTCCTCTCCATCTTGCTGCATTGAAAGGTCATGTAGCGATTGTGAAGTACTTAATAAACTTCATAAAGTGTGATCCCTCACTAACAGACAACAGGAATCGTACTCCTCTCTTTTTGGCTGCTGCAAGTAAAAACTTGGAGACAGTCAAATTTCTTAGTATGCAAAAGAAAGGCTCGAATGCAATGCATAGAGACTACAAAGATGATACACCATTGCACATGTCTGCTGGCAAAGGAGATGTAGAGATTGTAAAATATTTGATATTTAATTTGAAATGTGACCCTAATGCCAAGAACAAAGATGGAGCAACACCTCTTCATGCTGCTGCCCAAGAAGGCTATGTTGATATAGCAAAAGTCTTAATTTCAGATTGTGGCTGTGATCCCAATGCTCACACTGAAAAACAAGGCTTTACTCCTCTGCACATTGCTGTAATGAAGAATCAACTTCAAGTTTTGAAATACCTTGTTTCCCTAGAGAGATTTAATCGACTTTTACAATTGGACAATGCTAAATCTACTCCTCTTCACCATGCTGCAAGACTAGGGTATCTAGAAGCAGTTAAAGTATTGACTAAAAATGGGAAATTTAATCCATCTTGTAGCGATGCAAACAAAAACACTCCTCTTCACCTAGCTGCACAACATGGCAATATGGATGTTGTTAGATTCATTATAGAATTGCAATGCAATCCTAGTGTTACTAATATGGATGGATCAACTCCTCGTCAATTGGCTACAGCACATGGACACACACAAATTGCTATGATTCTTGATACAGCAGAAAAAGTGTACACCCTCTGCACCAATCATCCTCCAAAAACCATATCTTCCATGTTGAAGGAAGGTGAAAATCCATTGGAAAGCACATATTACTTCCCACCCTTCATGCAGCTTCCAAACGAGAGTGAGTTTTGTGAATTCAACAAAATAAGAGATGGAGTTACTTGGCTGTTTATGGCAGAAATTGCTAACCATAATTTGCAAAAATCTGGTTTTAGCTATCAAAAGGAGGTCCAAGTCTGTGATCGATCAGGAAAGGATAGTATCCCCATCCGCTTCTACCATGATCCAAATGACACAAGTTTAGATTTTACAACACTCAAGAAAGGTCACACACTTATTGTACGAGAACCTGCACAGCATTGCTTTAATAACGTAACCATTGGCCTTTATATTGAACTCCTATCCACTCTACTGGTCATTCCTTGCAGCATGAAAGAATTGTTTGACCTTTCAGCAGTCTACTACAAAAGCAAAGACACTAAGTGTTGGTCCTGTGGCAAGAGTAGGGATGCTTCAGCGACTGCAGAGACTTTGAAGAGGTGTGGTGGATGCAAAGTTGCTCACTATTGTTCAAAGGAATGCCAGGCAACTGACTGGAAGAAATGCCATCATAAACGGTGCAAGGTGATGCCTCACTTCATAAAGCTGACACAACTCTAGCAATAATTTGTTAACGTACATGATAGTTTATGTAGTTCATATACCTTGTATACTGTAAAATTATATACGTATACGTAGTTCCCTGGCCATTTTTGCCCCATGATTTGCATACATATAGTAGCAACTGTCATGTCACAGTATGTAGTATATAGACCTAATACCGTTTTGTAAATTACTCCCCACTTTTAATGTTTATGAAAATTTTTCAATTGATTAAAGGGATACAGACAATACAAAATTTAAAACAATGCATGTAACAATGATACAAGCTCGATCATTACTGTCTATATTTTAACAATTATTACATCAGTTGTCTCCTTCCTCCTCACTGCCTGGGTCATCATCAGTACCACTCTCTGTGGGTACATGAGAGGAAAAAGTGAATTTAACTCAGGTAANATAAACTTGCAGTTTCTACACTAAAGTTTGAACCTTAAACCGAGAACAAACACTCTCTACAGAAATGAGACACTAAGTTCTAGAATGCACCTAGTAGGGAATTATCGTAGTAAACGGCGTCCGATGCCCGAGGGCACATCATTGACTGTTATATATCCTGTTTCTAATTTTTTGACATGCTTCAAAATCACTTTAATAGTAACTGCTTTACTCAGTTTTCAGTTGTTACAATCTTTTAGAAAGAGCATCCAGAAGCAAAAACATTTTGAGTTTCTCTTCTGCTGCTTCACCTGGTTTCTACAGTGGTCAGAGTTTTTGTCCCACATTCTCCTTTGTTCAGAAAACGTGCTCAAACTACACAAACAAAATTCAGCATATCCCGAAATTTAAACTAAATTAAAGCTGCTTATTTCAGACAGATTCTAAACTTGATGTTGCTTCATCCTTTTGGAAACAATATGCAAATTAGATAGTAACATTATTAAGCCTCGGCGCGTGCGTAGCACGTGCAGAGGATTACGGTAGTCGTTTTGTGTGTTTGTGTGTCTGTCTGTTACTAAATTATCTGAAGAACAGCAGCTCCAGAGTCAAAATGGAAGGTACTTACATTCATGAATCGATATTATCTTGAAATTTGACGTGTAGAATCTTGCAAAACGCTGTAGTTTCTGAGATCTGAGGGTTTGCTTCTCTGGACGCTTAGGCTTCGAAACCACACCCATTGATCACACCCTGTATAGTGTGCGTTATCTAGAAATACTGTAAAACTTGGATCATGGCCTCATAGATGGACTTGAGCTTGGCTGGCTTGGCTGCTTGGACAGGTAAGTAACTCAATGATTGCAAGTTGAATATAGTGAGACTCTGATAATAGTTGTGTTGAAATAGGTTAGTTGTGTGTTTTGTATCAGTGCCTGACTGCATGGCCTTCAGTGCGGTACCACTGTCTGATCCAGTGAGTTTCTTAACAGAGGTTATTATAACTAGCTCAGCACATCCTTGATTGCAGCAGCTTGATTTTAAACCGTGCTAGGCTCAGGCTCAGTGCTGTGACTCAGCCGGGCAGTGAACTTTGTTGCATACTGAAGTCTCAGTACTGATGGTCTTTTCTCAGTATGTATGCATATTTAGTTGTGCATGCTAGTTGAGTGTGCCGAGGCTTATGCACCATTGGTGCTTTCATTCTTTCCTGTTGTTAGTATACTGAGCTATATATATTTTTATTGGTCTTGTACTACGAGTAATAGCCCAGGGGAGGAGAAATATGGCTCATACTTTCCCTTGTAGTCCTGAGAGAGAGAAAATATCTACACTGTATGTTAAACTGCAGTTGTTTTTGTGCTAAGACTATATATTATGGAAATATGGGATATAATACATACAAACATTGCAGGTACTTTGCAATGTGTGCATAATATGGCAGACAAAGGAGCAGAGAAAGGAAAGCCCACTAGTAATGGTATCAGGAGTGTAGCTGTAGTGGTCTCCTCCATCATACAGCTATCAACTCTAGTGTTAACAATGCTTCTGTTACTAAGTGGAGATGTAGAGAGAAACCCTGGTCCTACACACTCTGAGAGTAAGTCTGCTCTATAAATCTAATAAATTCCAAATCTATAGTTCTGTAATGTGTATACTATAGTCTTATATCAATTTATAAGCTTCTGTTCAATGTGATGATCTTCAGTATTGGCATTCCACTAATACTATATACAAGGAGAATCATTCATTACTGTTTATAGGTATAGTGATTCTCTCCAACTGTTTCCATTAAGTAGTACTTTTGAAATTAAATGGCTAGGTCTGGAGTGCAATTTTTTGGAGGATATCTATAAATATTTTGTGAGGTGTAACTTTTATAAGTGAAAGGATATGTTTTGTGAGGGATACATTTTTATGGAGGCCTATGTAATGATTTGGTATGTTTTTGAAGAGCGCTGCATGCATTAGGCCTTGTCCCCAGCTGCAGATTCCCCTTTGACCTTTTACTCACAGAAAGGAGGGCTGTGGAAGTTCCACTTCAATTTCCAAAAAGGGAGCTTTGGTATTTTCAGTGTGTGGGGCGGGTACATTTTTCTTCTTGAGAGGTGTACATGTACTGTATATATTGCCAAAAATATTGGTGGCAATTATAATCTGCCAATATTTTGGCCACCATAATTGCCGAGCGCATTAGCACGAGGCATCACTTGGAGAAAACCAAGATAATTCGCATAAAACCAATCATAATAACTTTCATAACTTGAAGTGATGGCACAAAGAATCAACGAAAATATCGTATACTCTTCATAAGCATGAATTGGGCCCTCTAGCTCTGAGATCGATCTTGCACTTGCACTTGCACTCTGTGCCACACCCACATGTCAGTAATATGAATTTTTATTTACGATAATTATCTAGATCTATCTAGCTATCCACCAAAGCTGAAGAACAGGCCTGTGTGAGGCACATCATGCACTACTGGTTATAATTATGCAAAACCTAAGTTTACATAGCTATCCCATGTATACATGTATCACTGGCTAACCATCACTTTGTAATTTGTAGCTCTAGTAGTAACCACAGCTACAACTACTATATCCTATCACACCAACTGTTATTATAGTAACCACCTAGCCTCGTACCTAGCCTCGTTCCCAGGCTCCTCCTTCGCGAATATTTTCTTCGAAAATAAGGAAGGAGAGAGCCTGGTACCAGTAGTCACGTGAGTGACGTACTGTTTTACGTAATTCAAGTTAGTTAGCAAGAGAAAGTTTCCTGGGAGCGACCGCGAACAGAACAGAACAAAAAAATGCTTGAAAAAAACTACCATTTGCTTGTTCAAAGTCTTTTCTTGTGAGCCAAGAGTTAAGATGTACTTTCCAAACAGCGTTTGTGATCGTCGCTTTTGTTTTGTACCTTGGTTTGGTCAGACTGAAAGATCGAGACTGGACACAGAACCAAAATGCTGATTCAGAGAGACTGCCATTTATCTGTTGCTTCTTGGACTATCTTAGTTGGAGGCTACTGGCTGCTTTTTCCTTGTCTATTTCCATCGTCTTCTACGTCTAGCTCTCTCAGAGCTCGTAGATACGAAAAAAAAATTTTGCTCACATCAACTGACTGGAACACGGCGTGACGCATTTTAGATAAAGCGCGTAATGCTGAGTAGACCCACGTCTACCAGACGTCTACCCTGTCCGTCACTCACGTGACTACTGGTACCAGGCTCTCTCCTTCCTTAGTTTCGAAGAAAATATTCGCGAAGGAGGAGCCTGGGAACGAGGCTACCTCGTACCCAGGCCACTCCCTCTTTTTAGTGTTTCACGAGGGAGTGGCCTGGGTACGAGGCTAGTAACCACCAACTTGTGTGTGGAATTTAGTACAAAATTTATGCACAGATCAAATGCCAGGCCTGAGAGGACAAGGATTTGCACAGTAATAGAAGAATTGGTGTAAAAATGCTCTCTGTTACTCAACTAGAGAGTGAAGAGCTAGTTGCTAGCTATCTAAAAGTAAATAGAGAGCAGTCTGTGTTTAGTTTCTTCTTCTAGTTGCTTTTGAAAGGCTTTTACCAATGTTTTCATCATTGCTCACTCTAAGTATCTACTTGCGATTTTATGTACAAAGTACAATTTTTGGGGTGTGGTTTCCTGAGTGTCCGTTATTTGGAGGCAAATTTGTATGGCAAGGACACATTGGGAGCACAGCTTTCGTCTGCTGTCCGGAATCGAGAAGCGTCCACTTCTCTGAGGTTGCCTAAGTACTATGACAATGATTTAAATCCATGCCATAGACTTATGTCTGCTCTAGAGAAGTTGAAATTGTCCGCTTCTCAGAGGCTCCTTTATCAGAGTTTCGACTGTATACAATATGTGCTAATAAGTTGAGAAGTTAAGTACCATGATGACTTGAATGTGATTTTATATAATTATTTTATTTTATAAAACACCCGTGACCTTGTTTTATAGAGTGAGTTTGTCTGTGGTCTATTCAAACCCTTTGGAGTATAGCTTTATGAATTTCAAGGCTCTATCAATGTATATCTGCTGTAGGCTGCATAGATAGACTGACTATTATGTGAATCTAGGAGCACAGCCTGTGCACTTTCTGAACTCATTCACCTTGCATATGCTTGCCGGAATTACTCGTGCAGGGCGAGGCTATAAGATTTGGCCTGAAATAAGAATTGATTTTGTGGGGAATTTGAATGCATGGGTGGTATTGACTGAGCTGACAAGTTCACTCTACAGTAGTAGCTCCATAGCATATGAAAATGCCATGGAGTCGAATTTTTTTTTCTCTTTAATGTCACTATTATAAGCGGTGTTTTGTTACTATAAATGAACATGACCTAAAACCTTACAGTTTTAAGTGCGCATTACACGAGCTACTTAGGCTTGTAATAACAGCTGACCATGAAGGACTATTACACGAGTAACAGTAAAATACGCAATATACGGAGTAGTATGCAGAATGTTGCCAGAAATGGTAGGACGTATAAACAAAAATGCACAAAACGGCAAAAATGTCATATTGATTTTATTTTTAGTAACAAAACACTGCTTATATAGTGACACATGTACAGTTCCTTTAACACTTCCATTGCATACACTAAATCAAACATATTAATATATTTTCAGGTTTAAATATTACAATATTGATGAATGAACTAACATCAGTGATGGATAAATGCTTTGAAATTGGAATTCACCTGGGAATTGGAAAAAACAACCTTCGTACCATTGAACAGAATCATCCTCGAAATTTTAAGAGGCAACTAACTGAGGTGCTGCAGTACTGGTTGCAAGGAAAAACTAGTGTCGAAGTTTGCTGGAAATCCATTGTTGATGTTTTGGTACAAGTGGGCGAAGAAAGACTGGCTGAGGAATTGATAAAGGAATACTGTTCTGACGAAATATTGAACAGTAAAGGTATATGCACTATTTTATTATGGGCTCCTTGGCACGTGCATGCACGCACAACAGTTACTGTAGCCATTTTGTCTGTCTTCTGTCTGCATGTGTGTGTGTGTGTGTGTGTGTGTGTGTGTGTGTGTGTGTGTGTGTGTGTGTGTGTGTGTGTGTGTGTGTGTGTGTGTGTGTGTGTGTGNTGTGTGTGTGTGTGTGTGTGTGTGTGTGTTTGTGTGTAAAATTTGTGTATAGTTCCTGAAATTTGAGGTCTCTGAGCACTAAGTTTTTAAGCCACAATGCTGATTTTCTTGGTGCATGTAGTAAAAGTGAACATTTCCTTTTGACAGAAGAGCAGAAAAGTAACTGACTGGCTTCAGTTCTGTGTTAATGTAACTTGCCACTAGTACTCAGCGGCTGGTAGGTTCTGACTACATCTTTGTTGTTGGTGTGACTAAGCTAGACATCCAGAAACCTCATTTACATAATTATGCCAATCTCGATTGCATAGTTAGAATCCAGATTGGGAGCATTTGTACACCATGTACCTAGCTTGTGATCAACAGTGCATGTAAACATGAAGGCACCAAGGTGCTTAACCCTTGGCGCCCTAGCAATAGAATACATTGTCACACATGACGATCTAGCTTCCAGTACAGTAACAGTGGAGCCAGCAGAGGATACTAGCTACAATTACTATTCAGTATTTTTAACCACTGATGAGGACGGATGCATGCCCTGCCGGACCAGGAGGGTAGTAGTGGCAGCCTGACCGGCTACACTGAGAATACTTGGTCACTAACAATGAACATAGTTAGAGTACTAGCACTGTACTAGCTGGCAAGTTCACATAATATAAACATGACTCAGTGATTGTTCACTGATCCATCGATCAGCCTATCATCAGCTCTGTCATGCCTTGGATTCATTAAAAACATGCTTATAATATGCCAAAACAGCGTGATTAATAAGAGTATAGTATTATTGCGTGCTAAACTTGCCTACAAAGTAAGTTAGTTGCCTCTCAACTCCTTCATGTGCTTCTGCCAAGTGAAAACTAGTCTATTCTAAATAACGCACACTAAGAAATGGGCGTGAATAGCAGGTGTGGCCTCGAAGCTTAACGCTTAGAGAGGCTGAAAAGCCTCAGATCTCACTGAGGAACTACAAGGTTTTGTTGAATGCTACGTGTAATTTTTTTAGATAATATCGATTATTTTACCTTGGTGTACCGCTTTTGAAGACTGGGCCTTCCGTTCTTGAGATATAGAGTGCAGAAAAAATCTGTCAGACAGACAGACAGACCGACATACAAAACGACTACCGTAACCCTTGCTGCGCATGCGCGCGCCAAGGGTTAATAAACCTGGATTGAAACCAAATCAATGATGTAATTTGGTATATGCGTGTATATAGGTACCCTTCACAATCCTTCATCAACTGATACTCATAAAAAACTGTTGGAGGAATTTCAAAACCTTTTCAATAGTATTTGTACATCCTTAAAGAAAAGAGAAATTCCTGTTAGCAAGATTGTATCAATAATTAGAACTTGTCAAGTGTTTGCTCCAGACTATCCAATTGATGATTCTAGGTCAATTCTTGAGGACCAAATGACTGAGTTAAGGAATGCAAAGTCGATTGATATTGTCATGTCTATTGTTCGTGGCTACAGCTCATACTTCAACTATTATTTGATTAAATGTGTGATTATATCAATGGGTACCAATGAAGATCACAAAGCACTGGCAGAATATGAAAAGCTATACAATGAATTTATGGAGGAAACACAAGTGTACGAGTGCACTATACCATTTCAAAGATCAGGAGCAGACTCTCAATTACAACAAGATATTTTGGTGAAAGTTGATTCTTTAGAAACTTGCCCCTTAAGTCATTTGGAAGTATTCATTAACAGACTCTCAAATATTTTACAGTTGTTAGAAGGAACACTTCTACTTAAGGATATGAAAAAAGGACAGTGTTTGGAGTTCACTTTACAAGCTCCTCTGTTTGTAGTCCAGACAATATTTCCTCTCTCAAGTAAACAAGAGGGAGCTCTAGCAGCTCTTGGAGTGACCAAGATATCAGCTGGTGATTATCAGTACCCACCACCTTCTCAAGAGAGTGAACCAGGTGCAGCAACTGGCACCATTCCTATATTCGTTTTTGGGGAGTTTGGAGTAAGTTGTGAATATCTTCATATAGACTTTAATTATTATAACAGTTATATACATGTGTAATTAACTACAAGTACAGGTGGCCCACAATTGGGCAAGCCTGAGTGAGACCCATTGGAATGTTGAAAAATTGAGCAACCATAACAGCATTGACCAAACCGGAAATATATTATAGCTATAGGATATTCAAATTGAATAAAAAAAAAACTGCAAAAGAATTAAACACCTAGGCCCTAGCCATAGGGTGTGGATGTGCGAAGACTTAATTCCATTTACACGTTAATGTGGGATTGGAATTTTGGGAAACAAAATTCATGAGGCTACGTAGATTTCAACAACGCACAATTAAATCAACATTTTGTATTTTGACTATGTTACAGTCGACCCATTCCTACTGTACGTATGATATAGCGCACAGCTCTTTCCGTGTTCTTTGGTCACTATAAAAATCTAGTTAAACAAAATTAAACCTTCAAAGGTAGTCAGAGACTCTCACTGACAGATTACCAACAGCATGCAAGGCCTCAAACTCGCAAAAAGTTTCCTCAACACTCGTAGCGAGCGCTAGTGGGAAGTCACAATAGTGCCATTGTTGTTCATCTAACGTACTTAATATGTACTTCCTAACTGATCAACTTAGCTACTTGAAAAGGATTTCCAGAGAACCAGAACGTGTTGAGCTAACTTTGACAGCACTAAGTAAGTTCTTTTCATGGGTACTACATTCCTTGATACTCATTTTTTAATCATAAATGGGCCTATATAAACAAAAATTAGAAAGCTTTAAAACTTAGTATATTAATTCATTTACTACCGTGCAGCCATCTTCGCAGGTAGAGTTCAAAGGTCATTATCTATCCACGTGGCATTATTATGCGCATGCTCATTAGCCTCCAACAGTTAATGTAGTGCATGTAGCTGCTACTCTAGTTTTTTGTAGAGACTAACCAGTCTCTAATAGTTACACTGTAGTGTTGAAAAAAGTGAATGAACGAGTAGTAAAAATTTCAAAAAAATAAGCAGTATAGGAATGGGCAGTGCATTAAAACTATTGGAACAAGGCATGCATGTCCCATTTTCGGCACATGACTACTTCATTTTTTATACCCAACTTTTGGCTGGCAGTCCAGTTTAAGTTCAATGTCTATTATATATAGTTTGCTCCACTGCCGCACCTAGCCTACTGATTAGTAGGAATTTGAACCAATGCTGAATTAATGCTACAGTACACAATGCTAGTTTGAACCAATGCAATACCGTATAGCACAAAATATTGGCGGGAATAAAATTTGGCAGGTTGTCAAAAATTTCATGATTGATATTCCGTATGTGTATGCGCAAAAATTACTGTTTGGGTTTGGCGGATTTAATATTGGCAGTCCTTACCAAAACCGCCAATCCGCCAATATTAATATCCGCCAAATTTTTGTGCTATACGGTAATAAGCTACGGGTACAGATCATTGGATTTGCGACACCTTATGTGGGATCAAGAATAAAAATGAAGTAGTTGACCATTTGCCAAAAATGGGACCTGCACGTCTTGTTCCATGGAATACTTTTTAATTCATGCACTGCCCATTCCTACACTGCTTGTTTTTTTTTTTTTACTACTTGTAGACTATAAAATAAGCTGTAAACACTTAATGAAAACTACAGAATGAGTTCTGCAATAATTATGGTTCCAGCTAGGTTTTTAATTCATCAAAACTAGCGGCAAATGCCAAATAAAGCACACTGCATTTGGCCAGTAAAGTTGAGTTAACTTTTCTTTTTCTTGCATAATTCAGTCTCATTCCCAGGTGAGATAGCTGCATTGAGCCATGTGTAACTCACATCAATACGCCTTGTGCATGCCCTTGTGTAAAATTCCCTGACTGGTTGTATCAGCCAGGCTATAGCTGGCATTGATCATGAATCTCTATCCATGAAGATCTCAACAGTTTGCATGGTCACGCCACGATGTTTCCATATGACTAGTAATTATTATTAGTATTATGTATACATAAATATTCACATAATAGGTGGTTATGCTTAATAGAATTCTTGCTTCCTGTTGCATAAAAATATGCTATACAAACAACATCTTGCGAGCTTTCAGATTGCAGTAGTAGGATAGTGGTCTTCTATGCATGTATGCTTAATTCCTTTTCACTTCATGAATTGCTTAATATACCTACATGTACATGTGCATGCATCGTACATTGGTAAGGTACAAAGTTAAACTTCATACATAATCAAGAAGCATGGCGAGCAAAGCGAGCCACACTCCTTTTAATTATTAAGTATAAGCAATCAATTATTTGAGCCCGTTTCATGGAGCCTCAAAATAAAGTGTTCATGCAGGTGTGAAATCAACAATCAGCTACTTAAGGCCACCATGTTACAGCAGATTGGAAAATTTTCGCTGCTATAAATGTTCACTTAATTGTTTAATTTCCCCACTTCAACCGATTCAGTAAAAATTGCCATGCATTTTAATTTTTGCTCGTTTAATTTTTGCCACTTGCGTGTGTGGCACGAGTGGCGAAATTTTTAACAGCAAAAATTCCCAATCTCTGTTATAATAGTTTCCTGTCACCTTCCTGCATTGCAATTGTGTTTCTCTGCCTGCATGAAATGATAAATTGGCAAATCACGATGACCATTTCTAATACGGGGAGAACGAGTGCTTTCCATTGGTGCTTGAAATTTTGAAATCAGTTGGATATTTAGAAAGTTATTCTACCGGCATTCTCAAACCAGATACACATTAGTGGGTTTGTCTTTTTAATTGCACCTTCATCAGCCCAGCTCAGCTCAGCTAGCCAAATTATACCATGTGATATCACATACAGCAATTTTTATCTAGCTAGCTGTGTTTCGTGTAAAGCAACAGAGAAGCAAACTCTTAGAATTGTTGGATCGATCTCAAAACAGCTAGCCTCATTTGTAGAATCTGTCATTCTATCCTATAGGCAAGCCTTCTGGGCAGTCTTTTTCTAGCCTGCATTAATTTTTCTACAGTTCAAAGAAAGCTTTTAGTTCAAGGTTGCATCACTTCCAGTGCATAACACATGGAGTAGTCTAGCAAGCCTAGCGTGACAGAGAGGAGGGTGTAGGCTCACTAGACTACACATGGGTGGACACACAAAACTTTGCTTGTAATGTATAATATGATATGGCATAATCATGATTGAATTCATTTGTAGGAAGAACCATACCCTGATCCTTATGCTAGCTATCATGAAGATGGGAATCGGAATGGCAATGACCAAACCACTGGCCAAGAGTTCGTCTATATATACACACTAGTACAACATATAATACAGTATCCTAGAAACTTTGTTGATTTGAAACTTTTGGATGGGATGCTGCGAGTTTGCCAACCTTCAGCTAAAGATAATATTGGAAATACAGCTGTTCACTATGCCGTTCGTGATGGTCAGCTTGCTGTTGTGAAATATTATGTTGAGCGGTATAAATGTAATCCTTCAGACTTTGGAGCATATGGAGAGACACCACTACATATAGCTTGTAGAGTGGGAAATCTGGAAATAGTAAAATACCTATTAGTGGAGCAGAAAGTTGGTTTTTTGTGGGAAGATAAAAAATATGGAATTTTACCATTGCATGCTGCTTGTATTGGAGGCAACACTGATGTAGTTCGTCTATTGGTTAAAGAAATGCATACTTTCTTCTCAACTAAAGAGATTGCTGAAAGAAATACAAAGGCTGGCTATGCTCCACTACATTTTGCTTCTATCAAAGGACACTTCACACTTGTAAAGTATCTTTTGTCCGAGTTAAGATGTGATCCAAATGTTCGTGGCAAATATGGAATGACTCCTCTTCATTATGCTTCCCTCAATGGTCACACTGACATTGTCAAGTGCTTGATAAGTACCCCAGAATGTGATGTATCATTAGCAGATAATTGGAATCGTTCAGCTCTCTTTCATGCTGTTGAAAGCAAAAATCTAGAAACAGTCAAACTTCTTAGCAAATCAAAGAAAGCATCTGTTGCAAATCTTTTGCATAGTGATATCAATGGTGACACACCTTTACATTGTGCTGCATATTCAGGAGAGGTAGACTTAGTTAAATACCTTGTATCTGAGTTAAAGTGTAACCCAAATGCAAAAAACAAATATGGGTTAACCCCGATTGAAGTTGCTGCCAAAGAAGGCAATGTTTCGCATACATTAGAATTTGTTTTCAACAAAGAAACACTCACTTCTTCAATAGAAACGAATTATGGAATAACTCCCTTTTTTACTGATGCACGTAAAAGTGATCCTGGACATGTAAAAGTTGTAAAGTATCTTATTAATTCTAAAACAGAATCCAATGCATTGGAGGCAGCAACCAACAAAAGTGTACTTCTTCATGAAGCAGCTGCCAATGGCAATGTTGATCAAGTCAAATTTTTCATCACTGAGGTAGGATATGATCCTAATCTTCTTGGTCCAAATAAAGCAACTTCTTTACATTTTGCTGCGCTGAATGGTCATGTGCAGGTCATGAAGTTCTTGATTAACGATTGCAATTGTTTATGTTCACCAAAAGATGAATCTGGCGCAACCCCTCTTCATTTTGCTGCCATGGGTGGTAATTTAGATGCAGTTAAACTTCTCACTGTGGACAATAATTGTGATCCTAACTGCAGAGATAATAGAGAAGAAACACCTCTTCACTATGCTGTAAAAGAACATCACAATATAATTGTTGAATTCTTTATTTCGGACCCAAAGCTTAAGTGTGATCCAGATACAGCAGCCAAGAATGGCTTAATATCACTTCATTATGCTGCAAAAAGAGGATATGTGGACACAATCAAAGTCCTTTTGAAAAATAGAAAATGTTCACTTAGTACTAGTAAGTCTTGGATAGACAGTGATGGTACAACTCCACTCCATTTTGCTTCTCATAATGGCCATCTTAATATAGTGCAGCTTCTAATCTTGGAATATGAATGTGATCCCAATTGTTGTAATGACTGTGGCATGACTCCTCTTCATACTGCTGCTATGGGTGGTCATGTACAAGTTATGAAATACCTAGTTATTGATAGAAAATGCAATCCGTCTCAAGTAGACGTCATGTCATCCACGTCTCTTCACTATGCTGCAGAATATGGACATCTTGAAGCAGTTAAATTTTTAACTCTTGGATTAACTGAAGATAGAAGATGTGATCCATGTTGTAGAGATCAAAATGAAAACACTCCTCTCCATCGAGCTGCAATGTATGGACATGAAGATATTGCTATGTTTTTAATCTCAGTACTAAATTGTGATCCAAATGTTAAAAATAAAAATGGGGAAACTCCACATCAAGTTTTAAATAATCTCAAAGAAATTATTAAAACTCTCAAAAATGCCGCTGAGAACTCAGGGGTTGGTGACTCACAAGAAACTACACTTGAAGACAAACAGCCACAAACTGCACATAATAAAGGAAACATAATATTATCTCAACAAGAAGATACCACTATAGATCATAATGGAATGGAAAGGTATCATAATTAATCATACTGTAATGGGATTTGATTATACAATAAATATTGTAATACTATTATTACAGAGTTTCATTCCCCCCCCCCTCCCCAAAATTTACTTATAAGCTAGATTTTTTTGGGGGGGGGGGGGTTAGTTTCTATTTAAAATGAAAGCACCACTGTGTGGTGCACAAGCCTCAGCACCCTAGCTAGCACACTTATGCATACACTGTGTAAAAGAGTGTATTATACCTACATGTATGGCCCAGGTGTATATATCAACAAAACTAATCTACCAATCATAGTAGGCCCAAGTTAGCCTATAGTCCCCAGGCTCCTCAGCTTAGTAGCCAGTCAGGCATGTAGTGAAATTCACTGATACAAACAACATTAACACACATCTAACCTCAGTACTAGATCACATTATGACACAGCACGGTTCAGTCATGCTTATCTGCTCATCATTTGCAGGCTCTGACCAAGCAACAGTAAGAAAAGTACTATATCATATATTCACAGTTCTACAAAGTGTTATCTCATTTGAGTTACTTACCTGACCAAGCAGCTATCTGATTTTATAGTGAACTGGCCTGGCCCAGCACTCTATATCCACTCTATGCAAGCTCAACTGTATTTCTAGATAACGCACATCACATGGGGCGTGATCGATGGGTGCGATTTTGAAGCCTAAGCGCTCAGAGATGCACAAAAGCCTCAGATCTCAGAAACTACAGCGTTCTGCAAGATCCTACACGACAAATTTCAAGATAATTTTGATTCATGAACGTAAGTACCTTCTATTTGGACTATATAGCTGCCGTTCTTCAGATAACTTAGTAACAGACGGACACACACACACACACAAAACGACTACCGTAACCCTCTGCACGTGCTACGCATGTGCTGAGGCTTAATTATATATAACACAAGCAAGGATTTAACAGGTTATGATGTACACACTATTCTTCTACCCATTTTGTTCCATATAATTTATATGTGTACAATGTCTTCAAGATAACTAGAAGAATGCAAGGCATTATGGGGCGAGCCTGAGCGAGCGCAGCATTTTGTATGTAATAGTTATATCACGGGCACGAGGGATGTATGGCATTTATTGCACCGAATCCCGAGGGCGCGCAGCGCCCGAGGGCTGAGGTCAATAAATGCCATGCATCCCTCGTGCCCGTGATATAAGTAATTTACATCCCCAGGTATTTTTACCATGGCTACATTTATGCTCGTTGCTATAGAGCTTTCTAAGAGACTTATCAACAAGGGTTCATGCTTAGTATAACAAACCTTTGCCAAGACAAATTCAGTGGCAACTTCGCCGACTTCTGAACTCGTAACTATTTCTCCTTCGTTGCTAGAAAACGTTAGAATACACTCTGTGCCAGCTCAGTTTAGCTTGGGAATGGTAGAATGAACTAGTAGCTTCTTTTGTATCTCTAAAACCACCGCTCTCTGACCTGGCCTGCTCCCTGACAACGAAGCAAGCCTCGGTTCAAGAACTCAACCTGGCCCCTCCTCTTTAGTGACCCACCCCTTTGCAGTCATCGTTATGCAGTAAAGCAGCTCCGCCCCATGTCAAGCTAAGCCACCAAGAAACTTGAAGAAAGAAGAGACGTTTTGGAACGCTGAATGATCAAGAGTTGGAGGCCCTGTCTAAACCATTTGTGCCAAAAAACACTGAAAGTCTATTATGAACTGTTCATTTTTAACCTCTTGTGCAATCATCATGAATCATGCCTGAAGCAATTGTGGTTAGTGCAATATGAGTTTGCGGTTAGTGCAATATGGAAAATAATTTACTTAGTAACAACATAGAAACGGGATGTAAGAGTTATTACAGCGAGTGTATGGAGAATATTTGTCAGAATGCCAAACTATGGTATAGCTCTGGCTGTCAGTGTGAGTACAAAACTGACAGTGTTCAAATGACTGTGGTATGAACGTCAGAAGTTAGCTTACACAACTCAGGATTGCGAATGAGATGTAAAGTCTAGGGTTATTTTCAAACTTGGTATCTCTTAGAGTCTTACCCTCTGACACTGTATGTTGAGCAAGCCTGGCATCACGTTTTTCCCCTTGTATCTGCCTATCTTTCTGTTGGGCACTGCTGTTGAACTGTTTCTGTGCCTTTCTGTCATAAGATATGCTTAGCATCTATCTTGTTTCTAGAAATTAGTAGGTGAACACACAAAGCCAAACTATGACAGACAGACGCTTCCGATGTACTACTCGCTATCTGGAGTTGCTCAGGCTCGCCCCAATAACTATTGCTAGGTCAGTACTGCAGGGTATTAGTGTTGTATCAGCAGCAGACTTGAAAGCCAAAAAAATGGTCTGAAAATACACCATAAGTGATCTCAGGCGGTCTAAAATTGAAAAATTTCCTGGAGGGGGGCATGCCCCCAGACCCCCCTAGATGGCATGGTGTCCGAAACTCTTTTGCCCCCCCCCC
>CAXIPT010000008.1:1032439-1045179 GCA_964030475.1 Tethya wilhelma | reverse complement strand
TGTGTGTGTGTGTGTGTGTGTGTGTGTGTGTGTGTGTGTGTGTGTGTATGCGTGTGTGCTTTCAGGTTCATGAGCACTGATGTTGATTTTCCACCCAAAACACTGATCTCTTCCACCTTAAAACAAGGTGATGTCCCACTTGAAAACACCCTTTACTTCCCAATGTTCAGTAAACTCCCAAAAGAGGGAGAGTTTGAGAAATATTACAAACAAAGGGATGGTGTTAATTGGGTCTTCATGGCAGAAATCACCAACAGTGATAATTCACAAAAATATGGATTTGGCTATCGAAATGAAACTATTGTCTGTGATCGATCAGGAAAGGACAATATCCCCATCTATTTTCATCACGATCCCACTGATAGAAACTTTGATTTTACAACTTTACAGAAAGGTCACACACTAATTGTACAACAAGCCACACAACACTACTTTCGTGATGGAACCATTGGCCTTTATATTGAACTCCTATCCACTCTACTGGTCATTCCTTGCAGCATGAAAGAATTGTTTGACCTTTCAGCAGTCTACTACAAAAGCAAAGACACTAAGTGTTGGTCCTGTGGCAAGAGTAGGGATGCTTCAGCGACTGCAGAGACTTTGAAGAGGTGTGGTGGATGCAAAGTTGCTCACTATTGTTCAAAGGAATGCCAGGCAACTGACTGGAAGAAATGCCATCATAAACGGTGCAAGGTGATGCCTCACTTCATAAAGCTGACACAACTCTAGCAATAATTTGTTAACGTACATGATAGTTTATGTAGTTCATATACCTTGTATACTGTAAAATTATATACGTATACGTAGTTCCCTGGCCATTTTTGCCCCATGATTTGCATACATATAGTAGCAACTGTCATGTCACAGTATGTAGTATATAGACCTAATACCGTTTTGTAAATTACTCCCCACTTTTAATGTTTATGAAAATTTTTCAATTGATTAAAGGGATACAGACAATACAAAATTTAAAACAATGCATGTAACAATGATACAAGCTCGATCATTACTGTCTATATTTTAACAATTATTACATCAGTTGTCTCCTTCCTCCTCACTGCCTGGGTCATCATCAGTACCACTCTCTGTGGGTACATGAGAGGAAAAAGTGAATTTAACTCAGGTAAACACACAACACACACACACACACACACACAAAAAAAAAAAAAAAAAAAAAAAAAAAAAAAAAAAAAAAAAAAAACAACAAAACAAAAAAAAAAAAAAAAAAAAAAAAAAAAAAAAAAAAAACAACAAAAAAAAAACATGTAGCATCAGTATCTTTGTGACTCTGCAATACTCACCTGATCCAGGAGGTTGTGAAGTGGAAGGGTCAGAGGTGAGGTCGTCCTCATCTTCATCCTGACTGTTCTCCCCATCCTCACTCCTGGAGCCCTCAGAGAGGGTGTCCTCAGCAGGAGACTCACCGGGACGCCTCTGGAGGTGTGTGTGTGTGTGTGTGTGTGTGTGTGAAAGAGATATCACATACACTAGGTGACCTTTTTACCCATGTAGCCATGCTTATAAGCCAAAAAGATGCTGCACACAACAAATACCCACCCCATAGTGTGTATAAAAAAGGACAAAAACCATTATCAAAACAAAGCCACAATAACCACTAAATTCTCACCAAGCAACCTTAGTGTATCAGAGGTGACCCTTCAGCCATCACAACAGTACCTTCCCAAAATCAATTGTGTCCACCATACAATAGTACACATACTGCATCACAAAAGCATTGTCCTAGATCCTAGAACCACAATAGGAGGGCTGGGGAACCACAATATACATGCTTATAATGCTCAGTACCCATACTATTCTCACCCTCACCTGCAAGACAGAGCTGATGTATGATCCAAGTTGACGAATGTATCCAAGTTGGGTGTCCAAAAGTTCAGAAATCCTGTTCAAAGCATTGGCCGGTATATCAGTAGGTACTTTAGCCTGTGGCAATAGAAAAATATCGCATTGTTAGAACATGTACACAATGCTAAAATACATAACACACATGTATCAAGATGTGAATAAGCTTATTTAAATCACAAACCAATGAATAATGTGACAGTTTAAAAGACATACTGGTTTGAGTGTTGTGTACAGTTCCTGGGCATATTCATAGACGTGAGTGGCACCATCCTTCAACTGGTGAGGCAGGTAGCCAGCAGCTCCAGCCACCGATTTAGAAGCAGTGAACACACGCTCACTGAGTTGCTTGGCGTAATCCAGAGAGGCTTGAAGACGGCTCTTTGGTTTGGGAGTCAGCCATTGTATCTCCTCTTCCTCCTGGTTCTCTTCCGGTAGCCAGCTGATCTTCTCCTCTCCTTTTGCGTGACGAGTGAGGACCTTCTTCATTTGCCCCTCTAGGTCTTTGATGGCAGTGGTCAGAGTCTCATACTGCTTCTGTACTCCCTCACGAGCAGCTTGAGCAGCTTTCAGCTACAAAAGAGTTAAAATAAACAGTGCATGGGAATAAAGAGTTAGAAACATTGGATATATGATAGTATAGAGTTAAAATAAATAGCAACATGCCAGAGTCTAGCTTGAAGCAAATGCAGTAAAAAGGGTCTAATCACCCTTGGGCCAAGTTGAACTGGCCTGATTTGGAGGTGGCTGGAATATAGCTGCAATAGAGGTGATCTTAGTACTCAGGTGGCTCTTAGATTAGGTTTTACTGTAGTGCACATGAGAACCTTGTTCTAAGGATTGACCTAATTGAATGACATAATGAATTCGCTAATGGTGCAGAACACATTCTCCACACTGAGCACATGCTGATCATGTGTGCCCTCTAATGTACCATACAATGGGAAGTACACAACTAAAGTATGTGTAGTACTACAAAACACATCACACACAAGTTTACACAACACCGCCACAACAAAAGGTCACCTTTGGATCAGATCACACAACAACACACAAATGCAACACACACAAACCTACCACGTCCACAGTGGCTCTCAGCTGCTCCAGGGTCGACTTGCACTGCTGCTGGACACCATGGAGATGACGCATCGAGCGGTAGTACATGCGCAGCTTGACCTTGCGAGAGAGGGTCTTGACACGGTAGACTCGTCCTGGGGAACACTCCACAACAGCTACCGCCTTCTCCGCTTCTTCTTCCTCTTCGATAGTCTCAGCTTCACTTGGCTCTGGAGTGACAAGCTGCTCGGTGCTGATGGTGGTCATTTCAACGTCTTCTTTAACCTTCTCGTACTCAGAGAGCAGCTCCTTTTCGTTCTCTTCCGGTGGGAGGAGGTAGTCAATGACCCCCTCGGTGGCAGACAGGGTGCGGTCCACACCACACCCGACTAGAGTGCCAGCGCGAGTGTTGGCAATGGCTTCGGCTCCGTTCTGCACCTTGTCGTACACCATGTCACGTCCACTGGCCAGAGTGCTTGAAACTGTGTCCTTTCCTTTGACCAAACCGGCAGTGAGGGCTTGTTTGCCATCGCTAACAAGAAGACCGGCACGAGAATTGGCAATGGCATCGCTGCCAGCTTGGATACGAGTGTAGACGGCATCCTTGCCACTGGTCACTCTGGTGGAGATAGCCTCCCTGCCATCAGCAATGCGACTGTTGAGGGAGTCCTTGGTTTGGGTGATGCGATTCGAGATGGCTTCTTTGCTCTCGGTGAGATAAGTGACCACTTCATCTGGTTGGGATTTGATAGCAGGCACTTTCTCTTCCAGTTTTACCAGCTGCTTTACGGCAAAAGAGTCAACAACTTGAACTATGGGTGGACAGATAAAAAAAATATTCAAGACACTTGAAAAAGAATGTTAAGTATTTTCAAACTTTTTTTTTTTTGCTTACTTGGTCCGTCCAGTTTCTTGACCAGAGGGGCAGCGGTGCTAGAAGCATACTTGACAGAGCTCTCCACGGTGCCCAGAGCATACTGGGAGAGACGGCAGCAATTCTTGGAGCTCTCGTACCACGAGTAGACCTGACTCCCCGCGGACGACGCTAACGGCAAGCTGGACAACCACTCGTAGGTGGTGCCAGGTGGCACAGCTTCGGCTGTAGTCATATTGACGGTTAGTTTGCTTTGAAGAACGTTTCGTTAGGCAAATATCTCAAAAGTAGAGTTTGACTTCCAGATCTTTCCTTTCTTGGCTTTTTTATCGAAAGATATCACGTGCAGTCACGTGCAAATTGGAGCTAATTATCCGTAACTGGAAAATTTATTAAAGATTAATTTGCGACTCGCATGTGCTTGCAAGAGTACAGAGTACTCCAATGATCTCAGTTTAAGGAAAACCCCCTTCTTCTTTTATTGTGGAAGCAGAGCAGCATAAAGGTGAAGGCTGAACGTAAGCTTGTCAATGTAGATACTGATAAAATGGCTGAACTGAGTGCATATAGCTATGAAGAATAACAAAAATATCTTTATAGCTTGAAGGATGTCCAAACAGAAAGGTGTGCTGAAGAGGTCTGCCTCCTTTAATAACACCTCAACACCCCCTATCAAGCCAAAGAGACCTCCAGAGGCTGTTCTGGCTGTCTTCCCAGATTCCAAAGAGGGAAAGAAAGCACTCACAGCCCTTCAAGAAGCCGCTGCAAAGCTCAAACTCACCAAAATTGAAAGCCTTCCATTTGAGAAACTAGACTTTGGTGAGACGGAGGCTCTGGAGAAGTTCTACAGTGCTCCAGTGGTGGTGGTGGATGTGACCCTGAGGAAGTACGAGGCCTGTCTCTTCTACCAGCTAGGACTGAGGGAGTCGTTTGGAATGAAGCACAACGTGGTGACGTGTGTGGACCAGGAGAGCTCCTACAATGCTGGTAGGAAGGGCAACATCATCACCGATCAGCTCAGTGGCACTTCAAACTTTGGTGTGAGTTTTGGTTTCTGTTAGATAACGATTTCTGTAGTGTGTTTATTTTCGAGGTGTTTTGTTGAAGATGAAGTGCCTGCTGATATTTAAGCCATTCTGTGTGTAAGCAAGGAAGATACGATAGCTTTCCTACTATGTATGCTGTGAAATACAAAACAAGCATTGTATTTGTTTGTTTTATGCATAGAGTACCTATGGTATGCAGTACGTCTACTCAATATATTAGGGTCTTTTCTTATATCCTTTTTGCTTGAGTGAACTGGAGTCTTCACATGCCAATGTTTAATTTTCCTTTCTTGTACAGCATCTCTGTGGTTGCTTTGATTACATTCCGTATTACTTGGACCCTGATGGTAAGTGCTGTGCTAACGAAGGGGCAGACCCTCACACCATGAGACCAGTCTCACTGAAGAAGAAATTCAAGAATGTCCTTGAGTACATGCATACTTCTGTGAGGTGAGTGTTGACCAGTGGTACTGTGTTATATTTGTACTGTATTTAGATAGAGAATGTGGGAATGTGAATGAAATCGATAGTTGCTCCCAAGTGTGTTATGGTAGTACTCTAAGCCTAATGTTTGGGTTTTCTGAGTGGCACAGCCATTTACTGCAATTATAGACACTTGCCTGAGCAGCCATTGGGAGGGTTAGTTTAGCTGTGTGATTCTTCATAAAGATAAGACTGTTTGAATTATTTTCTTGTGTTCTTTTGTAGAGAGAACTACAAGGAGATATTTTTCAAGAAACTGCAACAAGTTAGAGAAGGAAAATCAGGTGATGAACTGAAAAAAGTAAGTCACTGTGTGTGTGTGGATGTTGTATTGTCTCCTGCTTGTATGAATCCTTGAACATCTTCCTGATTTGTCCAAACACTTGTAGGAGCTGAAAGAGCTTCGCCGTTTGATTGATGATGACCCTAAACTGTTTTCTGCCGATGTTATTCTCCGATTGATGTTGACTTACAGAGATGTTCAAGTGAGATGAACATTAAAGTTTATGTTTGTACATCATTCATTGTAAAATGAAATTGTCCCGTGATGATGTCGTGCCTCTTCTCTCTCTCTCTCTCTCTCTCTCTCTCTCTCTCTCTCTCTCTCTCTCTCTCTCTCTCTCTCTCTCCAGGACTATGACTCTATGATAGGATTGGCTGAGAGTGTCCCAGAGCATGAACAGATCCAGAAGGCTCCCATTCAGGTCCAGTATGCCTTTGCTCTCAACAGGAGCAACAAACCAGGCTACAGAGACAAAGCATTGGATATACTGGAGAAGGTGGGTCATGTGATCTGCTTGTTAACTACCATAGAAACCAAACTCTACTCCTCTACTACACGACTACTAATGGTTGCCATGGAAACTGATTGATGCACATGTTACATGCTTCCATGGTGACCATTAGAGTATATTACTCCTTAACATGATTTTATAACGGTGCACACACGTTAATGGTCTTGAGTTAGGTTCTTGAGTCCAAGGAGAACCATGTCCCTGACAATCTCTGTCTGTGTGGTCGTATCTACAAAGACAAGTTCAAGGACTCCGACTACAAGGATGCTGCCTCGAGGGACAAGGCCATCCACTGGTATCGCAAAGGATTTGAAGTCCAACCGAATGAGTATGCCGGGATCAATCTGGCTACGCTGTTGGTGATCTCGGGCAAGGAGTTCTCCAAATGTGCTGAACTGAGACAAATTGGTATGTCACATGTACAATGCATTTTGTGTTCACAGCAACACCAGGTTATCTATGACATTCAATGCACACTCGCTCACACACATACACACACACACACACACACACACACACACACACACACACACACACACACACACACACACACACCTCTATCACTTTACTGAAGGTAATACCCTTAACGTACTGATCGGTCAAAAGGGTAACCTAGCCACACAGCAGGACTACTGGATCGTTGCCACCTACTTTGAAGTGATGGTCCTAGCAGAGGACTACCAAAAGGCCTGTGAAGCTGCCAAGTGCATGTTCAAACTAAAACCACCAATATGGTACGTCATAGATCTACAAGAATCAGAATGAATTTTCATTCTATTTCAGGCTAAAGCGTGCAATATACACTAAACTGTTATCTTGTTTGAACCATTTTTTAAACTAAAATCTGACTCTACCCCTGAAAGGTACCTCACCTCTACTGTTAACAACATCCAGCTGATCAACTCCCACAGGACCAAGAATGAAGACATTCCACTGACCACGGATGAAGTTCTCTTTGCCTTCTGGATGGAGTTCTTCATCGAGGCTTCGAAGGAACCGGAGGACACTATGACACGATTCCCTGTGAGTCACATGACAGTCCCATGACCACATAAACTTGTCACATGATTATACAGTAAATAGTCACATGATATGACTGTCAGCTGCTGAAATTTTTGAATTATGACATGAATTTTGTGTGTCCATTTCTCTCAGGTGCTGTTATTTGAGCCACACAAGAAGAAGGCAAATGAGTTTATCTATCTTCCCAGCTACATTGCCTTCCATGTAATAGAACCAGTGGACAATGATGAAGACATTGACGACATTGAAGACATTGAAGAGGTTTGTCACTGATTCTCAAGATTTCATTTTCAAAATGCTTATTGTTTTGATTGTGTTGATGCAGGAGATTCAAATCTGGCATTGTGCAAAAGGAGATGATGGGGTATGCAGACATGTTAGCAGATTGCATGGCAACTAAACCAGGCCTTCCTCAATTGCATTTATTTTTATTTAGGGGGGAGGATATTATTTGTACTTAGCTTTGTATACCAGGTCTTCCCAGCTACTGTAACAGTGTTTTTATTTGTGTTTAGTTAGTAGTGCTTTAATTTATGTTTTCTGACTCTCTCTTGCCAGGTGGCTCATGAGTGGAAGTATGATTTGTCTTCAGTAAGGAACTGTTCCATCAACAAGAGAGATGAGAGAGGTGTCTTTCTCTACGTGGTGGACAAGTATAGCGAGGACTTTCATATTTACTTCTCTTCGGAAGCACTCTGCAAAAAGTAAGATGAAATCCCTTTGTCTATCATTATGCACTCTTGTCAGACAATTTCAATGTGATGACCCTTTACCTGTCCACACACACACACACACACACACACACACACACACACTGCAGGTTCTACGAGATATTGTTTGCCAGTCTCACTGCTGCTTCCAAAGAGAGCCAGCCCCTCTCTCTCAGCTCAGACGCCATGGAGGAGACAGACCTCCAAGTGGACTATGAGATGGACGATAAGGGTAATCCACTGATCTTGGGCAGAGGATCATTTGGAACCGTCTATTCAGCCATTGACAGAGTCACCAAGAAGAAGATGGCCGTCAAAGAAATAGTGTCTTCAGAGGAAGCAGATTCCGGGTACACATATATTCATCTGTTACAGTTTATTTGCATTCACTTAAGCCTTCTCTTTCTTGTTGTAACTTGCCTGTGTGTTACAAACACCATTAAATAGCAAATTTCACAGATAGTATCTAACCATCCTTTACCAGTCAAAATCTCTGCATTTTGCTATACATTAAGTATTGTGACCACATCAATACTTCCAGAGATCCAGTGAACACAAATAGACTTTTATGTATGAGTGCATGTGTGAGGGTATCCTATACAATACTGACTGACTGACTGACTGACCGACTGACTGACTCCTATAATGAGTATGGAATAGTAATAGCTTGGTATCAATTTATGTGATGTGTTTTGTGTTTCAGTCAAGTGCAAGCTACACAGGAAGAGATTCAGCTCCATCGTCACTTACACCACAAGAACATAGTGCAGTATTACGGAGCCAAGTCCGAGAGTGGAGTGCTCAAGATCTTCATGGAGTTGGTGCCCGGAGGTGAGGTATTCAAGAGTGTATTGCCATTGTATGATTTAGGCTGTAATGTAACTGAGGTGCTTCTGTGAAGGGAAGTGGAAAGTGTGCAATATCATTATCTCAAATTATCGATGTCTTGTTCAAACTGAAGCTCATACTGACTAGATATATTGTCTTTCTATTTGCATGCACTTAAATTGTTTTGCTACACATAGGCCAAATTACCTTTTTACACATTTTTATGAGTAGGAAGGTCGTATGAAACTGGGACATTTACCATTGCATTCATTGCGATAAGAGCTTTCAAATGGCATCCATTTTGTTATGTTTTGCTAAACGTAGGCTAAATTAGCTCTTCATCCATACGTGCTAAATATGAGTGTGATAGTGTTCCCATAGGAAATGTACAAGATAATTATGAATGGAACCAACTGTGTATTGTCAGATTTTACCCAAAAGATGGCAATCTACATATCATTTGAAAGCTCTTTTTGTGGTGGTTACATTGGTGCAAGTTCCATTTTCATACAACAAACCATCGACTGATAAAAGTTTAAAATATGTAGTTGGTTTAAAGGTGCTATTGCACGGAAGCGGCAACTTTTTGAAAAAATGGCCCAAAAATCAATACTGAAATTTCATTGGTTGAAAATACGTCATTGGAATGCAATTTGCGCTCCTATTTTCGCGTTGAGTCCAACGTACGCATAATTTTTCTTTGTGACCACGTGGCAAGCTGTAGCTATTTGACATACTTATACACTTAGACTTACACTCATTTAGCTTCTTTCTTCCCCGTTCCTTCTCTTGGTGTGCTTCTACTGCTCATAATGTCTTGTAAGCGTTCAAATTCAAACTGCACCTGGTCGCACATTTTAATACACGCATATTGTTCTACGCACATTATGGCTTCACTACGCGGTGTAAATTACTACGCGTACAACTTCCGTGCAATAGCACCTTTAAGAAAAGCACCTAAAAACACCTTGTGTATATCTAAGGGTAGGAAGGTTGTATGAAACTGGGACATTTACCATTGCATTCAGTGTGATAAGAGCTTTCAAATGATATCCATTTTGTTATGTTTTGCTAAACGTAGGCTAAATTAGCTTTTCATCCATATGTGCCGAATATGAGTGTGATAGTGTGCCCATAGGAATTGTACAGGGTTATGAATTGAACCAACTCTGTATCAATATATTTTACCTAAAGGATGGCAATCTATATATCATTTGAAGGCTCATTTTGTGCTGGTTACATTGGTACAAGTTCCATTTTCATACAACAAACCATTGACTGCATGATAAAAGTTTAAAATATGTAGTTGATTTAAGAAAAGCACTTAAAAACACCTTGTGTATATTTAGGAGTAGGAAGGTCTTATGAAACTGGGACATTTACCATTGCATTCAGTGCGATAAGAGCTTTCAAATGATATCCATTTTGTTATGTTTTGCTAAACGTAGGCTAAATTAGGTCTTCATCCATACATGCCGAATATGAGTGTGATAGTGGGCCCATAGGAATTGTACAGGGTTATGAATGGAACCAACTCTGTATCAATTTATTGTACCTAAAGGATGGCAATATATATTATATCATTAGACGCTCATTTTGTGCTGGTTACATTAGTACAAGTTTGACTATCATACAACAAACCATTGACTGATAATAGTTAAAAATATGCAGTTGGTTTAAGAAAATTGTGTAGTTATGAAGAAAATACCTAAAAACACCTTGATTATTTACATGTGGGAAGGTCAGTTGTAACTGGGACCTTTACCTTTACATTCAGTGTTTAAAGAGCATTCAAATGATCCTTAGCTGTTTTTAGGTCCTATTATGTCTATAACCATTGCTGATCATGATTGAAACCACTCCCCCTCCCTTGTGCTCACAGGTAGCCTGTCAAAGCTCCTCTCATTCAAGTGGGGGGCTCTCACGGAGAGCACCATCCAGCACTACACCCGACAGATCACTCGCGGCATCAAGTACCTCCACGACCAGAAGATCGTCCACCGAGACATCAAGGGGGACAATGTCCTCGTCAACATGTACACTGGGGAGCTGAAGATATCAGACTTTGGCACCTCAAAGAGGCTTGTAGGAATTCACAGTCAAACCAGGTCTTTCAAAGGTATGGAGCATGGTTATATTGAAAGGATTCAAGGTTTAGTGAAAGAAATACACATACATGTAAGAATAGGTCTCTAGAGCTGCTCCGTTTGTACTATTTTGTAAACAATATGAACTGTGAAAAGCATTAGCGTGAAATCTTCCAGATTCATGCATGGTAAAGTGGTAGCATAGTGAGCCCTGTGTAACCATGGTATATATGTGTTTTCTGTAGGTACAATGCAGTATATGGCCCCCGAGGTCATTCAAGGGGGGCAAAGAGGCTATGGACCCCCGGTAAGAAATTATTTTGTACCCCTCACTCCCTCCCTCCTCATCCACTGTCTCCCCCCTCTAGGCTGACATCTGGTCTCTGGGTTGCACCATCATCGAGATGGCCACTGCTAAACCTCCATTTGTGGAGCTGGGTGCTCCAGAAGCTGCTGTGTTCAAAGTTGGCATGTATATGGAGCACCCAGACATTCCAGACTCCCTGTCAACAACCTGCAACCACTTCTTACTTAGGTTAGTAACTCTGTTTCACCATAGATATTTTGTACTGCACAACCATGTATATAATATATCTATGATTTCACATCTACTGTGTTCATTATCTAACATTAGTCTATTGAGCTAGACCCTTTTTTTGTAGCCCTGTGTCGCAGCTAGACAACATTAACCCCTTCATTATTCACTTGAAATTGTATCCTTTGCCATATTTTCTACCTTAAAGGTGTTTTGAGCCGAAGCCTGAACTAAGAGCCACAGCAAAGGAGCTGTTGGAGCATGACTTCCTTTTAAAGTAGGTCCCCCCCCCCCCTCCCCATTCTGTGCCATTGTGATGGGTCAGATTGTGTACTGTTTGTCACCTCTATGCACAGGATCAAGAAACAGGCCAAGCCACCTCCAGATCTAATTCGGAGCAAATGTAAGGAAGTTAGGACACACGGACACATGTGCCGTCCATCGTGACTCTATCTTGTTCCTTCTCTCTCTTCTGTAGCTCTTGCTCCCTCTAGCTTCTCTCCCGTAGCTCAAGACTCTGTCAAACATTCACCAGCTGTCACAGTTCCTCCTTCGTAAGTTGCTAGGAGCCATCATCTTTTCTGCAGTTTCACCCAGCGCCCACAATCTCTCTCTTTGTTTGCAGTTCTGCTTCTCCTGTTGGCAAGAAATATCGAGAGTTGTCACTGTCACCAAAGTAAGTTAATTTATGTGACTTTTTAGTTATCACAACCAACTGAACATCCACTGAATATCGGCAGAACAGATAGTTTTGATATAATAATTGTTCAGCTCTAATAGACTATTCAACAGAAAACTTTCATTCTTATTGTCCCCCCTCTAGAGGTGATGAGGATCTCCCTGCCATCCCTGAGGCCAACACCAGTAGCAGTGAGGGAGAGACTATAGCTGGGGTGCGGACAGAGTTCAAACAGGTCAAGATGCACGCCCACAATCAGATCATCCTGACACAGGTGCTCACACAAGAGAAGGAACAGGTACAGTGTACACAGCTCATGGATGTCACATTTTGTTGCCTCTCTCTTAGCTGTTGGTGCAGTGGTTGGTCCACTGTATAATGATGTCATTATGATGTAATAGAGAATTAGAGTGATGATGTTGTGATGTAGTAATGAATAATGATGTCATTGTGATGTCATTATGACATATTTGTGAATTAGAATGTGTATCCTGCTGTCAATGTAGATATGCGATGACATAATTGAACATATCCAAGAGGAGTGTGAGTACACAAAGCTCCACATCACAAGAGAACAGCTGGAGTTGATACTAGAGGCAGTGATGGACTACACCAAGCATGAGAATGAAGACAAGATGGAATCAATACTTTGTGAGCTTTTCTACTCTCTCTCTCTCTCTCTCTCTCTCTCTCTCTCTCTCTCTCACTCTGTCTACCACTGAGGAAGCAGTGAGGACCTGAGTGAGAGAGAGAGAGAGAGAGAGA
>CAXIPT010000008.1:1014419-1032430 GCA_964030475.1 Tethya wilhelma | reverse complement strand
CACACACACACACACACACACACACACACACACACACACACACACACACACACACATGTTATTAGCATATTAGCTTTGTCTCCTCTCAAAACCATTCTCCAGTGATCACCCTTTTTGTTTTCTTTTCTTTTTTTCAAGTTGAGTTGTCTGAGAACTGCAAGAATCCTCAAATCTCATCTGAAGTGGAACAAGTCATCTTTCACATTCCCAACGTCATAGCAGCTGCCAGCAAGCGCAGAGACACACCTCCTCATTGTATCTTTGCCATTGATAACTTGGTACGGAGAGCAGTGAATGGACTACTTACCATCCTCATACCAGGTGAGAGTCAGTATCAAACCTACCTCTATAGTATAAATGCTAATCAACATAAATCCAGAAATTTTTGTGGTAATGATTTCCATGGACTATTATTATAATTTTCGTACTATCACATGATATTATATCCCCCTACCCACTTTTTTAAATTTTTGCACGTTTTATTTTCATACTCCACAGCTCTGTGTGAAACATTTTTTACTGCAAAAATTTCTGAATTTATGGTGTATACAGCTGCATTGATTATAGTGATAAATTGTCGCTGCAATTATGCTTGCATGTGCACACATCCATACTACACAGACACAGCTCGGAAGATTGGTAGCATGGAGGAGCCCTCTAGTCCCGGCAAAATGTCCCCAGTGGGGACGGGACGGGTCTCTCCCCCTAGCAGACACCCGCCGGTCAAGTCTGTGTCGTTTGCCTCTTCTGTTTCCTCCATTGACAGTTTTACTTCCATTGAGAGTATTGACGGCGATGAGGAGGCCAGGAGTGAGCTGAGGGAGATCAAGAGAGAGAATGCGGAGTGAGTTGGTGCTTCTGTGATACTAAACTTTGACATTGTTGAGGTTCATTGCCACTCTACATTGTAGAATGGCATAGTTCTTTGTTAGAAGTTTTTTGTATTTAGTTTTTAGAACTGATGTTATTTTGTTTCTGTTCAGCTTGGTGCGTAAGTTGTTAGAGGTGAACCAGGAAATGAACGGACTACTGAAGAGCAGTGTTCAACAACAAGAATGGACATTACATCATCTAAAAGGTATCGTCACAGTGCATACTATAGTCTGTACATGAGCTAGGTAACTAATCAGCCTCACAGGCTTCAAATCAATATTTCCCCCAAAGTGGGGTCGGGGGGTGCTCCCCCCTCCTTTCAGCTACCTCCTCCCCATACAAATACATATAAAACTACTAATTTTCAGAGAATTTTAAGCAACTCCTCACCTCCCTGTTTGGTGCACGTACACTACATACTAATAGTCATCATCATGGCTGTTGATGTTGCCTGTATACTTTTTTTCTACCTCTCCAGGGAGAACTGGTGATGGCACTGAAGAAGAGGATGAAGATGATCTAGTGTCTCTTGATCCTGACCTTGAGGCGTGGCTAGAGGATTGTGAAGTGGATGAGCACACTAAAAGAAAGGTGAATTAACCACCAACTATTTCACTCATACTCACAGTCATTCCCAGGCTCCTCCCTCGTGAATATTTCCTTGTTTTTGAAGGAAATATTCACGAGGGAGGAGCCTGGGAATGAGGCTAACTCACAGTTGGTCACAAGTTTAGTCTCTTGTATTGTGTCAGTTCCAATCAATATTGTTGTTGATGTTTGTGGTTTCTTTGTCTGTCTGTTAGTTTGCAGTCGAAGGCATCACTCATAAGGATGTATTACACCACTTGCTGAGAGAAGACCTAGTGGATATGAGACTAAGGTAATGTTGTGCAACTCTTTCTGGAGCAAGTTTCAATGTTAATAAGTTTCATTGTATTATCATAATTCTGTTTATACTTCAGAATTGGTCCTAGATGTCGAATATGGGCAAAAATCACCGCATCTAGGACTTCGTAGTGATCACATGACTAACAGCTGGTTCCATTAGTTTTTTTATTATTCTAAATTTGTAGACTTTCCATAAATTACTAGCCAATGCTATATTATTGCAATTAGATACAGTTGCCTTTCATCTGTTCACCCCTCTATTGATGATTTTTGTTGACATTCTTCATGGTTGTTTGTGACCACAACGTGTAAATGTGATTGTAGGTCATACTAAAGCACGTGTGAATGTTGAATGTCTTCCAATAGCATTCTTACAATTTATCAGCAAACAATCCAGCTTTGAGGAAGCCATGCACGTTTGCAATTAACAGCTTAAATTTCCTGTAAATGCTAGACATATCAGTTTTCATATATATGTCAGACTCAGCACAAAGGAGAATTCTATAGAAGACTTTGGCTTAAAATAGTATTGTCATTTCTAACTAAGATTTTCATCTCCAACTGCTGTAATAATAGCCTCTGAAGTTTAGCTAGAGTAGTGACACTGAAAAGTGAAAGCTGAAGCAAGATATGAACTTGTGTTGGGTGAGAAGTTGGTACTTCTTTGTCTTCTTCATTTGTATTGCAGCAAGCAATTCAGTACTGGCTCAAGATGATGATGATGAGGTAGGAATAATTAATAGTCAGCTAAATCTAGTATAGCTATGCATCTATGCATGATTGTATATAACTATTTCTTCACTCATATAGTGTGAACTAGCAGTAGATGTGTGTGCTCCACCAACCAATGGGTGGTTCTCTCATGTCACTGCAGAGAGACTTTCTGGTGTAGATGGATTCACTGGTGTCAACTTGACCTGGAATCAGATTATGAATGTCCAAAGAGACTATATGATTGCCTATAGAGCCTTGAATACAACAAACAGCAGCTATATGTTCTCAATGAGAGTAAGTCTAGAGCATGTACCTAGCTACAGGCTGGATTTGAAGTGGCAAACACTAGAGAGCAGAAGTGGAATGATTGTAGCAAATTATAATCACCTAGCTTTGTTTTCATAAACCACCCATATATATTTATAGATTCGAGACATGGAATCGTTTCTTCTTGAGGGACTGGAACAAGGGACATCTTACTACGTTGTAGTTTGTCGGCCAAACGTTAACGAATCTCTTCTCTCTGAATCTGAAGAGCCTCTACTCTTCAGAGAGTGTGGCTACTGCTCCACTTGTTTCACTACACGGACGGCCGAATTAACGATAACTGAAGCTTCACATGAGGTTGGGATTAATGGAGACATCGACATCTTTGAGTGTGAAGCATTTGGAGAGCCTCGTCCTAAGAATATTACATGGACAGCTATTGATCCAGAGACTGGTGAGAGAGTCCAGCTGACTGATGGTGAAGGAGAAGTTAGTATCAGTCAAGAGAGGTTGACGGGGAATCGTTTGGCCAGTTTATTGGAAGCACCGTTGGAGAATGACTTACTGATTTCTGGACAAATCAATTGCATTGCTAGTAATGAATTTCTTGAAGCTATAGCGGACACAAGGAGGTTCATTCAAGGTAGCTATACATACAGTGATTGATTGTTAATAGTGATATATTGCTGCTTGATTGGCCATACATACACACACACACATACACACACACACACACACACACACACACACACACAGTGGATGTGGATGACCAAACTCCTACTAATGAAGTAAACACAACAGAAGACTTTATCCCTATCAACACCACCATCCCCCTACCCGCCTGGGCCATAGCAGTGATAGTGGTGGCCATTGTGGCTCTAGCAATCACCATGACAGTGGTGTGTCTCATTGTGACCATAAAGTACCGTCACCTCAAGAAAAGAGCTGGGAAGGATGTTGGCTTACCATTGAATGACTTGAAGCAGTGAGTTTGCCAATTATCTAGCTATACAAGTCATGTTGGATTTTGGGATGGTACACTTGCTTTATCGTGTTGGGAAGAACATGCTAGTCATGCTGTTACACTAGGCCTTGAGTTCTGGTTCAGAAGTCAACTGATGTCTATAAATAGTAGCGTATCAATATCCATGAGTTCAAGTAGCTCAGTGGCAAGAGCATTGGACTAGAATTTGAAAGACCAACAGGTTTCAAAATCCCAGCTAAATCTCAAGACTTCTTCCATTGCTATTTCATGTGAAATATTGAACTTCATGAAGAACCTAAGTTCACAATACCTCATTATTACAGCCGCAGACACAAGTCAAATGATTACTACAAGGCAAGGGAGCTCAAAGACAACACAGGTACAACTGTAGGTAGACAGTTACTGTATACTGCACAGAGCAAAACTTTCTTACGTAGATTCCATGAATCATGATCTGTTCTCTGAAATTAACTAAACTTGATTTTAATGTGTGGAATTAAGTGTGAAATATTGTATTCAATTCTTGTCCATATTCAGAGGGCTCCCATTCAATAGCAATAGGAGCTGACAAGATCATACCCAGTGACTGTATCAAGCTCTCAAATGTAGTAGGTCAAGGTTAGAACTCGATCTGAAAGTGTGTACAATTTTGTAACGTAATGAACTGTGTATGTGTATGTGTGTGTGTGTGTGTGTAGGTGAATTTGGTGTGGTGTACAAGGCCATTCTGATGAGCGGGAAATCACAAGAGTTAGTTGCTGTCAAAACGCTGAAAGGTATAATAATTATTGTATTTTTTCAATTTTTGTCACTAAAGTATAATAAATTTGGTAATTTTCCCCCATCATTCTATGTACCAGTGTATAGTTTTGAAGTAACATGGTATTTATATTTTCAGACCTTATCTTAATTCTCCTTCTCTCTGTGCAGGTATATTTGCTACTGATGCTGATGTTAAGAGTGCCTCAGAGGAGATACTCAAGATGCAGAGATTCAATCATCCCAACGTGATGACACTGATTGGAGTGTGTGTGAGTGGAGAGGTGGGAGGGAGTGGAGGGCCTTCCATTGTCATGCCCTACATGTCCCAGGGAAGCCTGCTGAACTACTTGAGGAAAGAGGCAAGCACCATCAAACCAACCAGTCACGATGATATCACACAGGTACTTGCAGGACAATTGTGATTAACACTGCAGCCAAACAAATCTTTATAGTTTCATTTATAACACAGGTTGGGTCTGTCGAAAAAACACTTATGCAAATTTGTCTTCAAGTTGCCAAAGGGATGGAGTATCTAGCTGGATTGATGTTTGTGCATAGAGATCTAGCAGCAAGGAACTGCATGTGAGGAATTTCAATGCATGAGGCCGCTAATGATTTTTAAAGCTGATATGTAATGGATTCTCTTCTGCAATTCAGGATTGGTTTCAACGGTAACATCAAGGTGGCTGACTTTGGTCTAGCAGAAGATGTCTACATGAGAAACTACTTCCGTCAGGATGAAGGCTCCTCTGTGAAGCTACCCATCAAGTGGATGGCTCTGGAGAGTCTCAAACTGGGAGTCTTCTCAGAGAAATCAGATGTGGTACGTATGTACCCTCTTAATTTCCCATCATTACTTTTATTGTTACTTATACTATTGTATATGTATGATTCAGTGGTCCTATGGTGTGACATGTTGGGAGGTGTTCACAGCTGGTGAAATCCCCTACCCTGGACTCCATCCTCGTGAGGTCATCAAGTACATTGAAGATGGAGAAAGAATGGACAAACCAAAGAATGCAGCTTGCTCAGACGACATGTAAGCTCATGATCATTATCAAAATTTGAATTTCTTTGTGTAAAAATATTATACCTGTGGTGAGATCACTAGCATTGTTATGGTATAGTTGATTTGTGTGTGTCCACATGAGTTGTTAAGTCATACAACTAGGCCAATTGTTCATTATACACTTGATGGGGGTTCTGTTTGTAGTCTCTAGTGTACAAATTAAACAAGATCTCATTGTAAGTCACATAATATTGTCTCAAGTTACAATGTTGTCCATTTATAGTCTGTTTAGAAGTACAAGGTACGTTCACGTATCAACCGGATGAGTGCAAAAACTACGTACTTCCGGTTGACATTCTCTGATGTTAGTGTGATTGTATAGTGTGTACTATCACTTGGTATATCATGTAGGTATGGACTCATAACTTCATGCTGGGCTTTTGAACCTGAAGATCGGCCCACATTCTCTGAATTGGTGTCCTCTATTGAAACAAGGCTGATGCATCTTGGTGACTATCTAACCCTCAACATTGGTGTGGACAATGATCAGGATCATGAGGGTGTGGAATAGCTTGTTTCATGGCTGGATAGCAATAATACACAATAAATGTTGATATAGAATAATTTATTATAGTCCTGTTTACATGCTCATTGTTGATTATTTTGTTGAAATTCCCGCNAGTGTGTGTGTGTGTGTGTGTGTGTGTGTGTGTGTGTGTGCGTGTAGGTGAGTTGGGTGTGGTGTACAAGGCCATTCTGACGAGTGGAAAATCACAAGAGTTGGTTGCTGTCAAAACACTGAAAGGTATAATTATAATTATTTTTATTGTTCGCTGGTTGTTATTAAAGTATAAAATTTGGTAATTTTTCCCCATCATTCTATGTACCAACGTAGTTTTGAAGTAACATGGTATTTTTGTATTCAGACCTTATCTCCTCCTTGTCTCTGTGCAGGTATATTTGCTACTGATGCTGATGTTAAGAGTGCCTCAGAGGAGCTACTCAAGATGCAGAGATTCAATCATCCCAATGTGATGACACTGATTGGAGTGTGTGTGAGTGGAGAGGTGGGAGGGAGTGGAGGGCCTTCCATTGTCATGCCCTACATGTCCCAGGGAAGCCTGCTGAACTACTTGAGGAAAGAGGGGAGCTCCATCAAACCAACCTGTCAGGATGATATCACACAGGTATATATACTTGAAGGGCAATAATAATTAACATTACAGCCAAACAAATTAACCTTTATTGTTTTATTCATAACACAGGTTGGGTCTGTAGAAAAAACACTTATACAAATTTGTTCTCAAGTTGCCAAAGGGATGGAGTATCTAGCTGGATTGAAGTTTGTGCACAGAGATCTAGCAGCAAGGAACTGCATGTGAGGAGTTTCAATGAGGCCACTAATGATTTAAAGCTGATATGTAATGGATTCTCTTCTCCAATTCAGGATTGGTTACAATGGTAACATCAAGGTGGCTGACTTTGGTCTAGCTGAAGATGTCTACATGAGGAACTACTTCCGTCAGGATGAAGGCTCCTCTGTGAAGCTACCCATCAAGTGGATGGCTCTGGAGAGTCTAAAACTGGGAGTCTTCTCAGAGAAATCAGATGTGGTACGTATGTACACTCTTAACTTTCCCATCATCACTCTCTTTGTTACTCGTACTATTGTGATAATTCAGTGGTCCTATGGAGTGACATGTTGGGAGGTGTTCACAGCTGGGGAAATCCCCTACCCTGGACTCCATCCTCGTGAGGTCATCAAGTACATTGAAGATGGAGAAAGAATGGACAAACCAAAGAATGCAGCTTGCTCAGATGATATGTAAGTTAATGGTCATTATCAAAATTTGGATTTCTTTGTGTAAAGAATATTTTACCTGTGGTGAGATCACTGGCATTGTTATGGTAGTTGATTTGTGTGTGTCCACATGAGTTGTTAAGTCATTCACAACTAGGCCAAATGTTCATTATATACACTTGATGGGGGTTCTGTTTGTAGTCTCTAGTGAACAAATTAAACAAGATCTCACTGTAAGTCACATGATATAGTCTCAAGTTACAATGTTGTCCATTTATAGTCTGTTTAGAAGTACAAGGTACGTTCACGTATCAACCGGATGAGTGCAAAAACTACGTACTTCCGATCGACATTCTCTGATGTTAGTGTGATTACATAGTGTGTATTGTCACTTTATATATCATATATATTATAGGTATGGACTCATAACTTCATGCTGGGCTTTTGAACCTGAAGATCGGCCCACATTCTCTGAATTGGTGTCCTCTATTGAAACAAGGTTGATGCATCTTGGTGACTATCTAACCCTCAGCATTGGTGTGAACAATGATCAGGATCATGGCGTGGAATAGCTGGTTTCATGGCTGGATAGCAATAATACACAATAAATGTTGTTGATTATTTTGTTGAAATTCCCGCGCGCTGGAAGTATGGGATGCGCATGCGTAAAACTTCATTGGCTGCAACTTGCATGATTTTTGTTCAGATTCTGGCTGTGTTAGTTTCATGTTAATTAGCAAGAATGAAAAATGGACCTACGTTGGCAGAGAAGTTTCTTTACCTTTTTGCTCATCTATTCAATAGCAAGCACTTCATCAGTACTGGCTCAAACTAATGAGGTAAATATATAGACTTGTTCCTCAGTTACTGTGTAGCATTTTTTTTAGATCAGTAGAATATTATATAATAATTATAGACATTGTCTTGTTTTCAAATATCTCTATGTGCCACCTAGTGCGAGATTGCAGAAGACCAGTGTCTTCCAACAATACCATTTCCTTCAACGTGGGTCTCTAATATCAGAACAGAGAGGCCTTCTGGTATCAGTAGTTTCACAGCAGTGGACATATCCTGGGACCGGATTACAATTGCTCCCAGGGTGTATGTTGTCATCTATAGTCCTTTAAATACTGTGGGCAGCAGTTTCCAAGTCTCATCAGAAAGAGTCAGTTGATCTGCATGATTGTAGTCTTGTGAAATAATTGAGACAATAACATAATGCACGGCTATTTATAAAAAATGCTATGTCTGCAGATTGAAGACAGAGAGTCATACCGTCTTGAGGGACTAGAGCATGGCACATCTTACATCTTTGCAGTCTGTCAACCTATAGTGGAAGGCATTTTGGCTATTCAACCTATTGCGTCATTCTCTGAACTGAGTATGCATTGTGGTCATTGCTCCACTTGCCGAACAACACGAGAAGCGGAAATAGAAGCAACAGTCTTACACTATATTATTGAAGACACTGAAATCTTTGAGTGTGCAGCATTTGGAGTGCCTCGTCCTAACAACATAACATGGACAGCTATTAATCCAGACACTGGTGAGAGAGAACAACTCACTGATGGTAAAGGAGGAATAAGAATCTCTGTAGAGGGTTTAAGCGGGAATGGAAGATTGAGTGAATTAGAGGCTCCAGCTGATCAGGATTTGGTGGGTGATCGGGAAATAAATTGTATTGCAAGCAACGCTTTTGTTCAGACTGTAGTGGACACTGGGAGCTTTGAATTCATTGAAGGTATGCAGTTAAGAATTTTTTGCTACTGATGATAATACAATTGTCATGATAGGAATGTTTATAACTGCCAGGCACTTGTAGGAATTTAAACACAGTACATCCAATTGACAGCTAGTATCAAAAACACACATGCACACACATACACACACACACACACACACACATACAGAGTCACACACACACACACACACACACACACAATGTCATGTACATCTAAAGAGACTACTACTGAAACTCAAACAGAAGCAACAGAAGAGACTGGAGCAACTACATCAGACTTTATCCCCACTGATAACATCACCTTCTCCCTACCTGTCTGGGCTATAGCAGTGATGGTGGGAGTCTTTGTGGCTCTTCCTCTAGCAATCACCATGACAATCGTGTGCATTGTGATGACCATAAAGTATCGTTGCCTCAAGAAAAGAACTGGAAAAGATTTTCGGTCAATAGTGAAGTACACACTAAAAAGGTTAGAGTTGAATTATTATAGTTGAGACCGATGACTTTCAAAATGATCAATATTTATAGCTTTTAATGGAACTAACTATTCTACCTATTTTGTAGGCATAAGACTAATAATAATTATTGGCGTGCAGCTGAACTCAAAGGTTCAAAAAGTGGGTTTTGTAATCAACTACAAATAATCTATACATAATAGATATAGCTAGAATAATAATAAATTATTATTGCAATGTTATTCTCGTGGTATGCTGAACACCAAATTTCAATTATTTGATATTCTTGGTTCAGATTTTTCAGTGGCCATAGACAAGGACAAGATCATACCTAGTGACAAGATTAAAATCTCAAAGGTCATAGGTCAAGGTTAGAAACTGTTATTGAGGTTTGGAACATTATTACTAACTCTCTTGAACATTATTTTGTATTCGAACACAAGGTGAATTTGGTGTAGTGTACAAGGGAACTCTGAACAATGGTAAATCAGAAGAATTGGTTGCTGTAAAAACATTGAAAGGTACGTACATTTTATTACTACCACACATGCATCAGTATAAAGCTATAGTATTGACCTTGATCATGAATTGTCAAGTCTGATTTTAGTCATCGATCCTCTCCTCTTAATCTGTGCAGGTATATTTGCTACTGATGCTGATGTGAAGAGTGCCTCAGAGGAGATTCTCAAGATGCAGAGTTTCAATCATCCCAATGTGATGACACTGATTGGAGTGTGTGTGAGTGGAGAGGTGGGAGGGAGTGGAGGGCCTTCCATTGTCATGCCCTACATGTCCCAGGGAAGCCTGCTGAACTACTTGAGGAAAGAGGCAAGCTCCATCAAACCAACCAGTCANNNNCTCAAGATGCAGAGTTTCAATCATCCCAATGTGATGACACTGATTGGAGTGTGTGTGAGTGGAGAGGTGGGAGGGAGTGGAGGGCCTTCCATTGTCATGCCCTACATGTCCCAGGGAAGCCTGCTGAACTACTTGAGGAAAGAGGGGAGCTCCATCAAACCAACCAGTCAAGATGACATCACACAGGTAGAGTGTAGCAAAATTATTCCAGCTGAACATGCAACGTGTATTTATGCAGTGTTCTAACACAGGTTGGATCTGTAGAAAAGTTGCTTATGCAAATTTGTCTTCAAGTTGCCAAAGGGATGGAGTATCTAGCTGGATTGAAGTTTATACACAGAGATCTAGCAGCAAGGAACTGCATGTGAGTATAGACTATTGTTTTCTAGTGATGATGGCATTTTAACAGCATTGTTCTTCATTAATGATTAATGGATCTTTGTTCTCAAATTCAGGATTGGTTACAATGGTAACATCAAGGTGGCTGACTTTGGTCTAGCTGAAGATGTCTACATGAGAAACTACTTCCGTCAGGATGAAGGCTCCTCTGTGAAGCTACCCATCAAGTGGATGGCTCTGGAGAGTCTTAAACTGGGAGTCTTCTCTGAGAAAACTGATGTGGTACGTACCATAATGTACTCCTGATATTTGCATATAATGTACGTATCTAACTACCATTATACAGTGGTCCTATGGAGTGACATGTTGGGAGGTGTTCACAGCTGGGGAAATCCCCTACCCTGGACTCCATCCTCGTGAGGTCATCAAGTACATTGAAGATGGAGAAAGAATGGACAAACCAAAGAATGCAGCTTGCTCAGATGATATGTAAGTTAATGGTCATTATCAAAATTTGGATTTCTTTGTGTAAAGAATATTTTACCTGTGGTGAGATCACTGGCATTGTTATGGTAGTTGATTTGTGTGTGTCCACATGAGTTGTTAAGTCATTCACAACTAGGCCAAATGTTCATTATATACACTTGATGGGGGTTCTGTTTGTAGTCTCTAGTGAACAAATTAAACAAGATCTCACTGTAAGTCACATGATATAGTCTCAAGTTACAATGTTGTCCATTTATAGTCTGTTTAGAAGTACAAGGTACGTTCACGTATCAACCGGATGAGTGCAAAAACTACGTACTTCCGATCGACATTCTCTGATGTTAGTGTGATTACATAGTGTGTATTGTCACTTTATATATCATATATATTATAGGTATGGACTCATAACTTCATGCTGGGCTTTTGAACCTGAAGATCGGCCCACATTCTCTGAATTGGTGTCCTCTATTGAAACAAGGTTGATGCATCTTGGTGACTATCTAACCCTCAGCATTGGTGTGAACAATGATCAGGATCATGGCGTGGAATAGCTGGTTGCATGTTTGGATAACAATAATACACAATAGATGTTGATATAGGATTGTTTGAGTCCATCTTGACTTAATTTTGTGTTTTGTTTTACATTGCTTGGTTGAAACATCATTATGCACGTGCGTGAAACATTTCTTTGGATATCCTTCAGTCCATAGATAATAGAGACTACGTTCATTCATACCTACTTCTTCTTGGTAATAGATGTCCAATTTGGGCAATAATCATTNCAATGTCATGTACATCTAAAGAGACTACTACTGAAACTCAAACAGAAGCAACAGAAGAGACTGGAGCAACTACATCAGACTTTATCCCCACTGATAACATCACCTTCTCCCTACCTGTCTGGGCTATAGCAGTGATGGTGGGAGTCTTTGTGGCTCTTCCTCTAGCAATCACCATGACAATCGTGTGCATTGTGATGACCATAAAGTATCGTTGCCTCAAGAAAAGAACTGGAAAAGATTTTCGGTCAATAGTGAAGTACACACTAAAAAGGTTAGAGTTGAATTATTATAGTTGAGACCGATGACTTTCAAAATGATCAATATTTATAGCTTTTAATGGAACTAACTATTCTACCTATTTTGTAGGCATAAGACTAATAATAATTATTGGCGTGCAGCTGAACTCAAAGGTTCAAAAAGTGGGTTTTGTAATCAACTACAAATAATCTATACATAATAGATATAGCTAGAATAATAATAAATTATTATTGCAATGTTATTCTCGTGGTATGCTGAACACCAAATTTCAATTATTTGATATTCTTGGTTCAGATTTTTCAGTGGCCATAGACAAGGACAAGATCATACCTAGTGACAAGATTAAAATCTCAAAGGTCATAGGTCAAGGTTAGAAACTGTTATTGAGGTTTGGAACATTATTACTAACTCTCTTGAACATTATTTTGTATTCGAACACAAGGTGAATTTGGTGTAGTGTACAAGGGAACTCTGAACAATGGTAAATCAGAAGAATTGGTTGCTGTAAAAACATTGAAAGGTACGTACATTTTATTACTACCACACATGCATCAGTATAAAGCTATAGTATTGACCTTGATCATGAATTGTCAAGTCTGATTTTAGTCATCGATCCTCTCCTCTTAATCTGTGCAGGTATATTTGCTACTGATGCTGATGTGAAGAGTGCCTCAGAGGAGATTCTCAAGATGCAGAGTTTCAATCATCCCAATGTGATGACACTGATTGGAGTGTGTGTGAGTGGAGAGGTGGGAGGGAGTGGAGGGCCTTCCATTGTCATGCCCTACATGTCCCAGGGAAGCCTGCTGAACTACTTGAGGAAAGAGGGGAGCTCCATCAAACCAACCAGTCAGGATGATATCACACAGGTACACCCAGGGCCTGGCTGTACCATTATAGTTCAAAAGTATCATTGATGGAACGGTGATATGCAGCTAGCTGTTAGTCCTTGTCAATTCACACATACACCTTCAGATTTGTTCTGTAGAAAAGTTACTGATGCAAATTTGTCTTCAAGTTGCCAAAGGGATGGAGTATCTAGCTGGATTGAAGTTTGTACACAGAGATCTAGCAGCAAGGAACTGCATGTAAGTAGCCTGCTATAATAGTCTATTGTTTTTTTGGTTTTCATTCAGTCTTTCCTAGTGATGATGGTATTAATTTTTAAAGCATATTGTTGTCTTCATTTGGCAACTAGATGAATTTTTTTCTCCAATTTAGGATTGGTTTCAATGGTAACATCAGGGTGGCTGACTTTGGTCTAGCTGAAGATGTCTACTTGAGAAACTACTTCCGTCAGGATGAAGGCTCCTCTGTGAAGCTGCCCATCAAGTGGATGGCTCTGGAGAGTCTTAAACTGGGAGTCTTCTCTGAGAAAACTGATGTTGTATGCAAATAGTAACTTAATTTTTGTTTAACAATTATTGTATTATGATAACTACCTCTACCATTTTACAGTGGTCTTATGGAGTGACGTGTTGGGAGGTGTTCACAGCTGGGGAAATCCCCTACCCTGGACTCCATCCTCGTGAGGTCATCAAGTACATTGAAGACGGAGAAAGAATGGACAAACCAAAAAATACAGCTTGCTCAGACGACATGTAAGTCTGGGCCCATTCAATTACCATTAATAATTTTGTAAGCTAAACTGATCAAGTGCAATGATATTATAAACTAGGTATGGTCTCATGTCATCTTGCTGGGCATCAGAACCTGATAATCGACCTGCATTCTCTGAACTAGTCTCCTCTCTTGAGTCCCAGCTGCTAGGCCTCAGTGATTACCTTACTCTCAGCATCAATTTGAACGAACCCCATGATATTGAGGAGGCCATGTAATGTTAATGGCCCATACAATTTAATTCTCATATATAAATGTTGCATTTATTATTTTTAACCTAAAAGTCATAAAAACTGTCTCATTAATTATAATTTTTATATAGAGGATTATCTTGTGCGACTATATAATCCGATTTTGTTTTGGAACTCATTTCAATTCTGCCGCCGCGGGGTGCGTTGTTCCACAACTACGCATGCGCAGTAGCGCACGTGTACTACTGAGCTCATCGTGCATATCATTGTCATGGTCACATTCTAATTTCGCAGTGTGAAAATTTCATTTCCAGCAGAACTAAATAATCATGGACTTGCTTATGCGAAGAAGTTCCACCATTTTCTTTGCTACATTGATTTGTTTGTCAGTAAGTACAATAGTAATCGCCCAAACAACCGATGAAGAGGTAAGTCTTCAAATGGTTATTACAACTATAGATACCTGAAAATTATGAATACCAAACAATTAAGTTTATTCTGTGTACTGCTTCATACAATTCCCTACACCCTAGTGTGAGCTTGCAATGAATCAGTGTGCACCTCGAGTCATGGGATGGTTCTCTCGTGTCAGTGCAACAAGGTCTCCAGGTGGTAGTGGATACTCAGCAGTGAACCTGTCCTGGAATCAAATTATGAACTCCCCCAGGGACTATGTCATTGCCTACAGAGCCTTGAATACTGTAGACAGCCGTTACATGCTCTCAATGCGAGTAAGTCGCCCTCCACCTAAAAGGGGAAGAGATGGCACGAAGGTAGTTGTCGTGTGCTTAAAATATTTTTCAACAAAGAATACATGTTTGTACATACATTGCTCAGTTTAAATTTTGCTAATAGCTTCTACATAATATATTTGTACAGTCACTGAATATTATTCTGTTGATTTATTCAGATATCTGGCAGAGAATCATTTCGTCTTGAAGGACTGGAACACAACATCGTATTTGATTGCCATCTGTCGGCCAAATGTCAACGAATCACTTCTCTCTGAATCTGAAGAGCCTCTGCTGCTCAGGCAGTGTGGCTACTGCTCCACTTGTCAGTCAACACGGACGGCCGAATTAGAAATCACTGAAGTTTCACATGTGGAAGGAGACATGTCTGATGTCTTTGAATGTGAAGCATTTGGAGAGCCTCGTCCTAACAGAATAACATGGACAGCTATAGACCCAGAGACTGGTGAGAGAGTCCAGCTCACTAGTGGTGAAGGAGGGATCAATATCACTGAGCGAAATTTAATTGGAAATGGTCGATTGAGTGTATTAGAGGCACCAACAGATCGAGACTTGTTGAATACTGGTGAAATTAGTTGCATGGCTAGTAATGGATTTATACGAGACATAGCAGAGGCTGAGAGATTCATTGAAGGTAAGTCCAACACCACAGTGTATTGTAACAAACATACTTATTATGATTGGCACGTAGAAATGCAACTATGTTAATACATATGTCATGTTAATGCAGCAACTACAATAACACACACACTCACACACACACACAGAGGATGAAACACCAACAGACTCAAATGAAATGACGACAACAGATCCTATCTTTACAGGCAATCTTAACACCACTGTCTCCCTACCTGCCTGGGCCATAGCAGTGATAGTGGTGGCCATTGTGGCTCTAGCAATCACCATGACAGTGGTGTGTCTCTTGGTGACCATAAAGTATCGTCGTCTCAAGAAAGCTACAAGAGCTTCTGACTCTTCAATTGAGCTAGCACGTATCGACAAGTAAGTTGGCAAATTGTAGACACAAAACTGACAATTAAGTTCTCATTACGAATGAACATGAATTAAGTGTTAGTGATATGGTTGAAGTATAAGGAGAAGCCACTTGGTTGTTTTAAGATAATGATTAGCAAGGCATGCTTTGGTAACAATTATCTGTTGACAAGAGTCAAGTTTACTGAAGGTATATATATCTCAATTTGCTATGCATGGTCATTTGAATAAAGTCTTTAGCCCACACAACTGTCATGGAAATACCTTGCATGCAATGATTTCACATGGCCTCTCTGGCCTTTCAATTCAACCACATGCTTCCTGCATGCTGACTACTTATTGGACTTCCTGTTGTTTCCATGATATGACTTGTCTAGTGATGACACACATCCTCTGGTTCAAATACCACAACTCAAATAAGGCTATGTAATGGTTGACAGCTGGGGGTGTTGATATGGTTTGTGCTCTGTATTTTGGTGGTTTCTGTGTACCAGCAATCTCTCTCTGTGTATATATGTACATGTATGGACATTGCTCTATGTAAATAGCTTGCACTTGTGTCTAACACTTCTACAGGCCCAAATCCAATGATTATTTCAATTCAAAGGATATTCAGAGTAAAAATGGTAATTCACTGAAAATTGGTCACCAGTTTGAGCATAAATTAATTCAAATTTTTTGTCTTAGATAGTTTCTTTTTGGCCATAGACAAAGATAAGATCATACCCAGCAGCAACATCAAGCTCTCAAAGGTCATAGGTCAAGGTATGTTCATGACCTAAATGTGAGCCTTATGTATGTGAGTGTTTATAGGGTGGTATGAAAACACTATAGCCTTGTTCCCAGGCTCTCTTTCTGTGAATATTATGAGCCTGGTACAAAAAAAATAATGTCAATGATGTAGTCTCCAACAATATTGTACAATCACCACATACAGTCAGTCTCACTGCTGGCCCATCCTTCACCTGACTTTCACCCATCCTATTTTTCGACGGATAATATTCACGCCTGGAAATAAACTAGAAATATTATTAATAGTTATGTTTAACAATGGTTGCACTGTAGGTGAGTTTGGTGTGGTGTACAAGGGAACTCTGACCACTGGAAACACTCGTGAGCTGGTTGCTGTCAAAACATTGAAAGGTTCAATCTTTATATAATAAAACAGTTAACATAATAATATTATTAGATAGACATTTCTTCAAGTCCAATCACAACTTTAGATGATCCTGCTATTATTGATTTCCTACAATGACAGTTTTTTTACTTTACTACTTACTGAGTCTCCTCCTTCTCTCTGTGCAGGTATATTTGCTACTGATGCTGATGTTAAGAGTGCCTCAGAGGAGATACTCAAGATGCAGAGTTTCAATCATCCCAATGTGATGACACTGATTGGAGTGTGTGTGAGTGGAGAGGTGGGAGGGAGTGGAGGGCCTTCCATTGTCATGCCCTACATGTCCCAGGGAAGCCTGCTGAACTACTTGAGGAAAGAGGCAAGCTCCATCAAACCAACCAGTCAGGATGATATCACACAGGTATGAATAACATTTTTTAAAACAAAAATAGTTACTTATATTCTTCATTTTGTACATGGCTTAAGATTGGTGCTGTACAAAAACTGTTGTTGCAAATTTGTCTGCAAATTGGGAATGGAATGGAGTATCTAGCTGGGTTGAAGTTTGTACACAGAGATCTGGCAGCAAGGAATTGCATGTGAGTATAGCACTTCTACTTATTAACGTTTTCTTTAGTGATGATGGCATTGTTTTTCAGACTAACTCAGGATTGGTTACAATGGTAACATCAAGGTGGCTGACTTTGGTCTAGCTGAAGATGTTTACATGAGAAACTACTTCCGTCAGGATGAAGGCTCCTCTGTGAAGCTACCCATCAAGTGGATGGCTCTGGAGAGTCTCAAACTGGGAGTCTTCTCTGAGAAATCAGATGTGGTACATAACTATAGTTATTCAATTTATTTAGTATCAAATCTCTTTAATCTTAATTGTAGTACCAAACGACACATCTCTCGTGGGAGAGTCTGGGAATAGGGCTGCCTGAACAATTTGTTGTCCTACAAGTACTAATAAATCTTTGACCATAGATATAAAAGAGCATGTACTACTGTATATTGATTGTATTGCTACTAGTAGGTAAGAAGGAGGTGTGTGTGTGTGTGTGTGTGTGTGTGTGTGTGTGTGTGTGTGTGTGTGTGTGTGTGTGTGTGTGTGTGTGTG
>CAXIPT010000008.1:954926-1009715 GCA_964030475.1 Tethya wilhelma | reverse complement strand
GTGTGTGTGTGTGTGTGTGTGTGTGTGTGTGTGTGTGTGTGTGTGTGTGTGTGTGTGTGTGTGTGTGTGTGTGTGTGTGTGTGCAGCAAAATTAATAATGTCTTCTGTTCTTTTTTAGTGGTCGTATGGAGTGACGTGTTGGGAGGTGTTCACAGCTGGGGAAATCCCCTACCCTGGACTCCATCCTCGTGAGGTCATCAAGTACATTGAAGATGAAGAAAGAATGGACAAACCAAAGAATACAGCTTGCTCAGACGACATGTAAGTTGCATATCGAGGTGATCCAGTATAGCTGAGCTCATGCTCATGCATACAAGATAAAGTCATCAGTTAACTATACAGGATATTAATTGGGTGACAATACTTGATGAATGCTTGGAGCTGTATTGCTTCCCATTTGGACTGACATTTCATGATTCAGCTATAATGATAAGATAGATGTTTTGATGTTTTGTAAGGCTTGCTATTGAGCTGGACTGTATACATGCATGCACTTGCAATTGAGCATGCAGGCATTTTGTTAATTACAATGTACATGTAGATTGTTTTGGGCTGATTGTGGCTTCTGGTGTTTTTAGCAGTCAGACTAGCCTCTGAGAAACATGGCTTCCTATTACTAACATGTGACTGTGGCATATAGTGTATATATTATTGACTGCAGAGTATAAAATTAATCTTGTGTTCTACAATAATAATTCTAAAGGGATTGCCAAAACATATTCTTAAACTTAGAGTAATACCGTAAACGTGGAAATATTGGCGGTACAGTAAATTTGGTGGTTTGGCGGTCAGCGCAAAAACTGCCAAATCAAATGCGTGTAAACTGTTTTTCACTCTATTGCAATACATTACACAAAGGAGGAAAACGCCAAATTTAAAATCACCAATATTTTTGGGGGAAGCGATCTGAGCAAAATCGCCAAATTAAATGTGCCCGCCAATATTTCCACGTTTGCGGTAATTATTACTAATAATAACTAGAGAATGATCGAGTGCCAGGGTATTATTATAGAGATGAAGGATATGGGGTTTTTGAATGGTGTGTTAATTCCAAATGTTCCAAATGTGTGTCCTAGAATGGCTAACATGGAGGTTTCAAATGTTTCTCCAATTAACTTGAAAGCTTCCTACAATTATAAGATATGAAACAACTTAATTTGTATCAGTCAGGCTGCATACTCACAACTTTACTGCTTCACACAAACCAAATTACAGCTAATAGATAGGCTTCATAACACCAGTAAGAATATACACACAACAATACAGAGCCATCCCAGTAATAATTGGGAAGCACTGTGTCTCATAGGCACACCTGTCTCTAGTTACCATCCACCTACACACGTTCATTTAAACAGCAGCCATTCAATGTATTTGCATTCTCCCACCATTACCTAGGTATGGTCTCATGTCATCATGCTGGGCATCAGAACCTGATGATCGGCCTGCATTCTCTGAACTAGTCTCCTCTCTTGAGTCCCAGCTGCTAGGTCTTTCTGACTATCTCCAACTCACCATCAGTGTGAAGGACAACCAAGATGGTTTCCAAGAGACAACAGCAGAAGATTGAAATATTGACTAGAATTTCATCGATTATATTATTTTGTGTGACTTGTTAATAATTCACCATTTTTTCATCCCCACTCTCCACAGTATCATATTATTAAGATTTGTCATTAATTAATTTTTGTTGCAGAATGTGATCCCAGATCAGTGAGAGGGTGGGGTCGGTGCATGATTGTAGATAATTTGTGTTTTCTCAAGTGACGACCCGACTCTGCGCAAAAATGTGGAGGATGTTCCGAGGATATTCAGGTGTCATAATGAGTTCTCATAACGAGGTCCTCAATCCCACTGTTAGATTAAATTCTAGTTCTATACAAGTTGTGAAAAATCAAATCAGCAGGATAGAAATCTACTAGCTGGTTCAAGACCAGATTAGTTTATGAAATGGACCTGGAATATTATTGGCAAAGAAGATGCTCCACTACAATAATTTTCTTCTTCGTAGTGCACGTGTTGATGGCAAGCCATACAGTAGTGGCTCAAACTATTCCTACTCAGGTAGAAAATTATAGTCACTTTGATAGTTATTTTTACAGCTCTTTCTATACTGGTTCATATTAATTATTGTAGTATTTTTACACTAACAGTGTGAGCCCCTGATGGATCAATGTTATCCAACAGACAATGCACGATGGATGTCTGAAATCAGAGCTGAGAGGCCTTCTGGTGGAAGCAGATTTACAGCAATGAACTTGAATTGGAACAGATTTCCTAGTGAGAATACTCCAAGAAACTATGTCATTATCTATAGAGATCTGAACACAGACAACAGCAGTTACATGCTCTCAATGGTAAGTTTACTATAGTCCGACATACTCAGACCCTTTGTGCTCGTCTACAGCATAAGGGATCTGACTCACTATACCAGACTAAGTCTACCACACCACTTGAAATTAGTTTCAAAACTTAGCTCATAGTGTGGAGGACCACTGGAGGTTCTTATACGAAACGCTGCACGGTGTATACTCACTCAGTATATATGTTCACTAATTGTTGTACAGATTTCTGGCACTGAATCATTCCTACTTGATGGACTGGAACACAACACCCCTTATTTCATTGCAGTCTGTCGGGCAAACTTCGATGAATCTCTTCTCTCTGTCCTTGATCAAATTATACTCAACAGAAACTGTGGTCACTGTACCACATGTCAGACAACACGGGAGGCTGAAATAGAAATAAGACAAACTTTATATGAGGCTGTGGCTGAAGGAGAGTCAAGCACTGATCTCTTTGTGTGTGAAGTTGCTGGAGACCCTCGTCCTAGAATAACGTGGTCTGCTATAGATCCAGACACTGGTGAGAGAGTCCAACTCATTGATGGTGAAGGAGAGATCAGTATCACTGAGCAGGCTTTAAATGGATCTCGTCAATCGAGCATGTTAGAAGCAAATGCAGACCAAGGCTTGTTGGACAGAGAAATCAATTGCATTGCTAGCAATGGACTGGTGGAAACAGTAGCTGATTTTGAGAGATTTAGAGGTAAAAAAATCATTTGAAAAATCTTGAGATCTCTCTAGCTGGGATTTGAACTAAGGTCTTCAAATGAGTCTAATTTGAATTCTCTTACCCCTGTCAGGCTGATATATTTACAATGTATGATAGCTATTGCAGGCTGCTATAATAATATAGTAATATGGTCTTTTGATATACTGTTACACACACACCTACTAGTGAACACAGGTCCTGATTCTCCTGTACCCCTACCAGCCTGGGCTATAGCTGTGATAGTGGTGGTGATCGTAGTTCTACATGTAGGTTTCCTCATCCTATTGACTATTGTGATATTAAAAAATCGGCATCTTAGAAAACTTGCCCGTAGGAGATCTACTGACACAGCAATTGAGCTGGATCATAACACGTGAGTCAAACTTGATCTACTGTATTGGACATTTTTACCGAATACACTTCAAATTAATGTTCACCTGAGTGCATGAGACTCAGTCACGCACATACAGTAGCCTCATACCCTCCCTACTTCCCTAAGGTTCCAGGCCACTCCCTCTTTTTAGTGTTTCACGCATGTATTTGTACAATTTGTGGTAGCTATAGGTAACATAATAATACATACATACACTATGGTGTAGCTAAAATATATTGGAAGTGTAGATAAGCTAATGCGCATAAGCTGATGTGGGTGCATGTGTTCTGTGATGTAGTAACAAGTGTCTATTGTAAAGGATTATAAAAGTCTGAACTACATACTACCAATACACTCTTGATCAGAGCTAGGAGGTCCATGCAACATCCGCGGGCCATTGCAGGATATAAATGAGATCACGTGATGTCGTTTCCTGGTTGCATCACTCTCCAATTAAGCTGTGGGACAGGTGTATACACGTAGCTGAATACTTTATAAGAGTACAGTGCACAGTCAGGTTGCTAAGATATAGCTTCTGATAAGCCTTCAGTCATTTCGTTTTATCCATTAACTTCGATGTATGTTCATGACACTAATTGTGACCAATTAAGCTGCAGAAGAAACTTTTATATTGACCCAGATACGATTATATATATTTCCCTACGAGTTCATGTATTTGAAAAACAATAACCTTATAGGTACACAGTGACACTGTCACAGCCACATCATAACTCTCAGTGTGATGAAGCATGCAGCAATAAGTCATACATAACAAAGTCTGATCTGTGTCAGCCTATTCAATAGATCTGGCTCAGTAAGAAATGCAATGGTAAAACTTGAACGGTTATACTAATGTTTATACTGCTCTAAAGCTGATATTCAGCTAGCCTGAACCATTCAGGCCACACTGCCTGACATGATGAAGCAACACTGACAGATTACATACATTCACCAGATACATCTGGGTCAATATAAAAGTTTCTTCTACAGCTTGGTCACAATTTGTGCCATGAACATACATCGAAGTCAATGGATAAAAGGGAATGACTGAAGGCTTATCAGAAGCTATATCTTAGCAACCATTAATATTGTGCACTGTACTCTATAAAGTATTCAGCTACGTGTATACAACATAACAATAATTATTATGACAAACCATCTTGTGATATAATTCCAGTATAAAGAGGAAAACAGGAAACACCAGTGGATTGTGTAGGATTTCATAATACCACCTTAGCTGTCCCATAGCTTGGAAAGTGAGCAAGTTCCCAGAGGATAGAAGAGCAGGAGTAGTAGTAACTCTGCATACCATGCATGTCACAAAAATAGTTATACGTGAGTATTTATTAAAGTTGAAATAGATTAGCTGTGGGGTCTAATGCAAACTGAGACACCAAGGTGACGAAAAAAACCTCCACACTAGAATAAGAAGAGATTTAGTATGCATGTACCAGATATGACTGTTACCAAAAACTTAGACACCGTATTATGACTGCCATTGAAGTAGCTAGTGGCATTATAGATTTTGTTTTTCTATCCATGCAGTTGGCTTGCATGATCTTTATAGATCAATGTGGTCATGTTACCTCCTATTTGATGGCAACATGTCTACGTCTTGATCCATGAGATTTATCATGACTTTTAGCAGCTATTCTGACAAAGAAAAAGGAGAGAGAAGGATTCCTAGCTTTTCAAGGCACAAAACCATAGAAAGTGCCTCAAATCAAGACCAGGAAATGTAATCACCTGACCTTTTTAATTATGAAGTGGTCTGCGGATGTTGGACCTCCTCTGACTCTTGACACTACCGCATACCACACATCCACTTCCTGACTCATTGAGATAATTTCCTGTTGCTGTCCATATAATTATACAGATTTAGCATGCATCCTTTGGTTCAGATACTATCAAGAAATTTCCCTAGCAACGCGGTGCGTGGGCATGACCGACCACCCTTAAAATATTACCTTGCACTATGTGTGTTGCTCTAGGTCTCAGGACAATGAATATTATAGTTCAAAATTGAGAAAAGGTACGTAAGCAGAGTATAAATTAATGTTGGTATTGAAGTAATATTATGTTTGTTGGGGATGCTCGATCCTTGAAAATAATATTACCAAAAGTTTAGCAATTGCCTTAACTCTGTGATAACTCCCTTTCAGAGTCTCTTGATTCCTTCACTATGGCAGTAGACAAAGACAAGCTCATACCCAGTTGCAGTATTCAAGTATCAAAGGTCATAGGTCAAGGTAAAGGGTGCTATTGTGTGTTCTTTGAACATTTTCATTAATTTTCTAATTTCACAATTGTGCACTCCTAGGTGAGTTTGGTGTGGTGTACAAGGGAATACTGACCAGAGGGACAACACAAGAACTAGTTGCTGTCAAAGCTTTGAAAGGTAATTAATTTTGATTCCTGTTTATGTATCATAATACATATTAAATTTTGATACCTGTTTATGTATCGTAACACATATTCAGTCAAAAATGCTGTAACATGAGAGGTGTAGAAGCATGTTCTGTGCACAAGTCGCATATTTCTTCATATTACTGTAGAGCTGTCAACAGTTCGTGTTGTAACCATCTCCTCAGTCTCTTCTCAGGTATATTTGCTACTGATGCTGATGTGAAGAGTGCCTCAGAGGAGATACTCAAGATGCAGAGTTTCAATCATCCCAATGTGATGACACTGATTGGAGTGTGTGTGAGTGGAGAGGTGGGAGGGAGTGGAGGGCCTTCCATTGTCATGCCCTACATGTCCCAGGGAAGCCTGCTGAACTACTTGAGGAAAGAGGCAAGCTCCATCAAACCAACCAGTCAATGGCAGGATGATATCACACAGGTAGAATGTAGCATGCAATTTACTTCTCCAGCCTTTCCATATTCAGTTAATAGTGTAAAGATTACCATATAGCGGGAAAGTTTCGCGGTGTCAAATTTTCGCAGATGTCTCTAGTCAAACATATTTACGGTTAAACTTTCGCCAATGAGCTGTGCAGATGGATTGTGATCTGTGAAAACCGCGAAAGTTAAACTCCGCGAATGTCTACATGTGTGTAATGTGATGTCTATACACACATCTACACCTTCAGATTGGTTCTGTACAAAAGCTGCTGTTGCAAATTTGTCTTCAAGTTGCCAAAGGGATGGAGTATCTAGCTGGATTGAAGTTTGTACACAGAGATCTAGCAGCAAGGAACTGCATGTAAGGAATTTCAATGAGGACACTAATAATTCACAACAATATAAATTTAATATTTGGTTACTTCGCCAATTCAGGATTGGTTACAATGGTAACATCAAGGTGGCTGACTTTGGTCTAGCTGAAGATGTCTACTTGAGAAACTACTTCCGTCAGGATGAAGGCTCCTCTGTGAAGCTACCCATCAAGTGGATGGCTCTGGAGAGTCTTAAACTGGGAGTCTTCTCTGAGAAATCAGACGTGGTACGTATGTGCCCTCTCAACTTTCCCATCATCACTCTTATTGTTACTCATACTATTGTGATAATTCAGTGGTCCTATGGAGTGACCTGTTGGGAGGTGTTCACAGCTGGGGAAATCCCCTACCCTGGACTCCATCCTCGTGAGGTCATCAAGTATATTGAAGACGAAGAAAGAATGGACAAACCAAAGAATGCAGCTTGCTCAGACGACATGTAAGTCATTTACACATTATTGATTGCAGCCAGTGAGTTGAAATTATTAACCATTCTAGGTATGGTCTCATGTCATCTTGCTGGGCATCAAAACCTAATGATCGGCCCAGGTTCTCTGAACTAGTCTCCTCTCTTGAGTCTCAGGTGCTGGGTCTTTCTGACTATCTCCAACTCACCATCAGTATGAAGGATAACCAAGATGGTTTTGTGGAAGATTGAGAAAAAACAACAATCGTATTTATGTCATGAGTCTAAACTTTCTTTCTTTCAGCCGGAGTCTACTTTCATCAGCTTTAGATCAATCTCTTTGTATATCTAATTATTGTCTTGTTCATTTTTTGTTGTTGTTGTTGTTTGTTTGTTTGTTTGTTTGTTTATAGTTTATCATCCGTCCAGTAGACAGAAGCAAACTGAGCATGCGCAGTAAGGAACACCATTCGCGCGTGACGACCTGTGCCTATTTCACTACAGTTAGAGTGGAAGCTTCTCCGGGACCTTCTCTTGATGTATCACACAAAACTCTTAGCTTAGCAGCATTTAGGTAGTCTGGCTTACCAGACTCTTCGCGAAGAGTCTGGTAAGCCAGACTAGCATTTAGGTTAGCATACGTATTAGATAAATAAGCATGGATCCAATTCTGCTGCGTCCAAAAATGTGGAGGTGTGATCAATAGAATGTTCTCAATTCCATATTCCACTAATAGCCTAGTTCCTATCTAACTATCTAGCTCTATATAGACAAGTTCTACACAAGTCGTGAAAAATTAATTCAGACACTTGAGTGTTTTGTGGTAATGGACCTAAAATATTGGCAAAGAAGATGCTCCACTACAATTTTCATGGTTGTGCACATGTTGATTACAAGCCATACAGTAGTGGCTCAAGCTATTCCTACTCAGGTAGAATAGTCACCTTGTTAAATTTGTTAAATACGTTTACAGCTTATGGTTCATAATTTTATTGTGGTATTTCTTGTTTACTATAGTGTGAGGCATTGATAGACCAATGCTCCCAAACAGACACTGGATGGGTCTCTGAAATCAGTGCTAGGAGGGGTTCTGGTGGAAGTGGATTCACAGCATTGAACTTGACCTGGAACAGATTTCCTAGTGTGAATACTCCAAGAAACTATGTCATTATCTATAGAGATCTGAACACAAGCAACAGCAGTTACATGCTCTCAATGCAAGTAAGGTAGAGTGGGGCAATTCCGAACCCGGGGGTATTTCAGATGTCATAGTGCTAGCTAATTTCTCTATGTACTATGAACGCTGTCCAGATTATGCCTTTCTTGAACTGCAAATCTGGTAGGTTCTGTTGATAGAAAAAAGTCACAGCTGAATAGCACTTATAGCAGAGAAATAAGCACATTGAAATTACCACACCTGTTCAAAATTCCCCCGCCTTACCTTAAGTCTACCACAGTTTCGCACATAAAGGGATCGATCAGACTATGCCAGATTAAGTCTACAACACTACTTGAAATTAGGCACAAAAGTTCATAGTAGTGTGGAGGTTCTGATTGATATGAAACACTGCTGCTCACACTCACTCATAATGCTCATTGTTGTCACAGATTTCCAGCACTGAATCATTCATACTTGGTGGACTAGAACACAACACCGCTTATTTCCTTGCAGTCTGTGAGGCAAACTTCAACAAATCTCTTCTCACTGTTCTTGATGGAACTATACTCAGCAGAAACTGTGGTCACTGTACCACATGTCAGACAACACGGAAGGCTGAAATAGAAATAAGACAAACTTTATATGAGGCTGTTTCTGAAGGAGAGTCAAGCACTGATCTCTTTGTGTGTGAAGCTGCTGGAGACCCTCGTCCTAGAATAACGTGGTCTGCTATAGATCCAGACACTGGTGAGAGAGTCCAACTCATTAATGGTGAAGGAGAAATTGGTATCTCTGGGGAGGCCTCAGGAGGATCTAGTCAATCGAGCATCTTAGAAGCAAATGCAGACCAAGGCTTGTTGGACAGAGAAATCAATTGCATCGCTAGCAATGGACTGGTGGAAACAGTAGCTGATTTCGAGAGATTTAGAGGTAATAAGACCCACAGGTCTATACATGTTCACAATGTATGATAGCTATTGCAGGTTGCTATGTATTGGTCTCACACACACATACTAGTGAACACAATACTGCGGTCTGGCCCTGAAGAAGTCGTCACTACTAATTCCACAGAAGTGATCATGATATCCCCCAATGATCCTGTACCCCTACCCGCCTGGGCTGTAGCTGTGATAGTGGTGGTGATTGTAGTTCTACTACTAGGTGTCATCATCCTATTGACTATTGTGGTATTTAAAAATCGCCTTCTCAGAAAACTTGCCCAAAAGACATCTGCTGACACAGCAATTGAGCTGGAGCGTAACCTGTGAGTCAAACTCTAGTGTATTGAACAACAGGAAAGTGGGGACCACAGTTTTGGGAGGTTTAGACACTTCAAAGTGCATGTGCTCCTGCCTGAGTGACGCTCAGTTATGATTATACCATTAGCATGATGCATCTGTAGCCTCATTCCCAGGCTCCTCCCTCGCGTAAAATGTATCTGTAGTTTGTGGTAGCTAGGCAACATATATAGGCTATTATGATCTAGAATCTAAAATAATTATAGTTTAATGAGGGTGCATGCATGTATTTTGTGACGCATAGCCTATTGTAAAGGATAATATCAAAGTCTGAACTAAAATACCACATATCTCACATGCACACTTGCACTTCCTGTACTCATTGAAGAAAATCTCTTGTTACTGTCCAAATACATGACATTGTATAGATTTAGCATGAGTCCTTTGCATGGTTCAGATATATACTACCTATAAAAGAGCTAGTTCATGTCACACTGACAGTGACACATACTCTTGAATTGTCTACTGGGTCCACAAACTACTGTTTTTGTTAGTCTATTTGCATTGTTTGTTCTGAAGTTTCTGTTGACAAACCCGATATAGTATAGTTTTAAGATTTTTTTGCACATTATACAATATCACTGGACATGTGAATGTTAACCTTGCTCTATGTGTGTTGCTCTAGGTCTCAGGACAATGAATACTATAGTTCAAAGGATATTCGAAAAGGTACATAAGTATGTTTGTATTGCAATGATATGTAGGTGGGGATGCTCGATCCCTGAAACAAAAATCACCAAAAGTTCAATCAACTTCTGTGTGAATCTCTAGCTATAATAATTTATAGTAGTATCATATAACCATGTAATCCTATAACCATGTAATGCCCCCCTCCCCCCCCCACCTTAGCGTCTCTTGACTCCTAGCTTCACTATGGCAGTAGACAAAGACAAGATTATACCCAGTAGCAGTATTCAAGTGTCAAAGGTCGTAGGTCAAGGTTAGTGAAAATGAATAGTAAGGGCTGCAGTCTTGTCCCACCCTCCAAGACTCCAATATGAAGGTATCTTTTGTGGCCTTTTTGTGGCCTTTTTTTGGACTGACTAGATACTTTCACGTATTGTTTGTTAGTGACTTGTTGTACAAAAAAAGAGTCAGTACCTTTGTGATCAGCATAAGAAGGGATTTCAAATGATATATAGATTGTTATGTTTTAATAAAAACCCTAAGAAACAGAGTTGCTTTGATTTAGAGCACCTGCTAAACCAACTGAATCAAAATGTACAGTGAGTATATTGTCATTTATGTGATCCAAGTCAAGCCTACTTTGCCAAATTATAACAAAGTGGATATCGTTTGAATCCTCTCAGTGTACTGAAATCAATAGTAAGGGCCACAGTCTTGTCCAACCCTCCTAGACTCTAACATGATGGTGTCCTTTGTGTCATTGTTTTGGACTAACTAGATATATTTTTGCATATTGTTTCTTTGTGATTTGTAGCTTTGTAAAAAACTTTGTTTCATAAGCTGCTATGATACATAAGGTATGAATTCCAGAAATTCTTATATAAATGCTATATTTTAGGGAAAGGCATGATCACGCTTAGTTGTGTCTGTTGTTTTGTATCAGTGCCTGACTGGCATAGATAGCATTCAGTGTGGATCATGCAGTAGCTACTATAAGCGTCAAAGTAACTGTTTTCACTGAGTGCACTGAGGCTTCTTTGAAAGTAGTAACCTATGTATAAACTATGTTATTAGCTACTGTGCACTCTAGGTGAGTTTGGTGTGGTGTACAAGGGAATACTGACCAGATCTAGAGGGACAACACAAGAACTAGTTGCTGTCAAAACTTTGAAAGGTAAGGTGATACCTGTTTGTGTATCATATGTAGCATATTCAGCCAAATGCTGTAACATGAGAGGTGTAGAAGCATGTTCTGAGAATTTATGTGTACACAGGTCACATAATAATTTTATGCACATAACTGCACATCTGTATAATCATGCATCTCCTCTCCTCTCTATCTGTGCAGGTATATTTGCTACTGATGCTGATGTTAAGAGTGCCTCAGAGGAGATACTCAAGATGCAGAGTTTCAATCATCCCAATGTGATGACACTGATTGGAGTGTGTGTGAGTGGAGAGGTGGGAGGGAGTGGAGGGCCTTCCATTGTCATGCCCTACATGTCCCAGGGAAGCCTGCTGAACTACTTGAGGAAAGAGGCAAGCTCCATCAAACCAACCTGTCAGGATGATATCACACAGGTAGAAATGTTATGCAGTCCACCTATTCCAGACATTCCATTATAGTTATTGTAATAGAGTGGGAGGATTATTAATTTTATAATTATAACACATACACCTTCAGATTGGTTCTGTACAAAAGCTGCTGTTGCAAATTTGTCTTCAAGTTGCCAAAGGGATGGAGTATCTAGCTGGATTGAAGTTTGTACACAGAGATCTAGCAGCAAGGAACTGCATGTAAGGAATTTCAATGAGGACNGTTGGGTATAAAAATGAAGTAGTCATGTGCCGAAATTAAGACATGCCTTGTTCCAATACTTTTTAATGCACTGCCCATTCCTACACTACTTATTTTTTTGAAATTTTTACTACTTGTTCATTCACTTTTTTCAACACTAGAGTGTGGAGACTATTAGACTGGTTAGTCCCTACAAAAAGCTCAAGTAGAGGCTACACGCACTACTTAATGCTGGAAGAGGCTAATGCGCATGCGCATAATACCACGTGGATAATGACCTTTGAACTACCTACAAAGATGGCTGCATTGTAGTACATGAATTTATATACTAAGTTTCAAAGCTTTCTAGTTTTTGTTTAGGCCTGTTTATGATGAAAACGAGTATCAAGGAATGTAGTACCTATGAAAAGAACTCACTTTGTGCTGTCAAAGTTGGCTCAACACATTCTGGTTTTGTGGAAATCCTTTTCAAGTAAGTCAGTTAGGAAGTACGTACGTACGTACGTAAGTAATGCACCTATCAAAGTGATGCCCCACCTCTACCCATGCGGGATAAGGTGGGGATTAGGTAGGGATTTACCCTATAGCTCAAGTAATTGCTCTGCCCCTGGGGATAATTTTTTGGGTGATTCCCTACCTAATTCCCAGTAGTACTGTACGGGTAAAAGTGGGGACTTACCTCAGTTTTTTCAGTAAGGCAGTTATGTACAAGCTCACAACTCAGTGCACATCAGGCCAAACTGCCAAATCCATGCAAGCTATATATATGTTTCTAAAACAATTATAGAATTTATTCAATTACTGAATTAAGTTGTGAACATTTAATACTTTATACATTTTTATATACACAGAACACACATTTAGCTAGTTTCTTCGAACACATTTTGAACATAAAAAAGATGATGGCTCTGACTCTATTTCCACACAATTCCAGTGAAACCATTCATCACAGTTATCGCATCCGATCCAGTTTTCTATTTCTTCAGTTTCAGCCTCATACATGCCTTTACATACACCACAGCTGTACATACTTGTAGTAGTGCTAGTACGTTCTTCATCAGGACCTGGTGTTGCTTTCTTTCTTCGAGTCTTGGCAGCTTTTTCAGCCCCTTTTTTACGGTTTTCTGTAACAGTTTTCAAATGCTCTAACCAGATTTTAACTTCATCTTCAGGCAGCATCACTTCTCTGGACAGGTTCTGCAAATTTATAGGACCAGCTTTAAACGCTGTCATGATTACAGTTGAGGGTGGTTCAACAGAGTTAGCAGTTGTAACAAGAACTTTATCAGGCTTGAGGTAGTGCCCACTACAGAAACCTTTACATTCTGTACACTGAGTACTGCCATAAGGCCTCTCAGGATCAGGTACAGGTATTGGTAGCTTTGATAGTGGTGGCCCATTTGGTTGAAACCAAGTAAAATCACTTCTAGTTACATTTGAATGCTTTTGACAGATAGGATGTGGGCAAGAAGCATCAAAGCAAGCTAAAAGAAAAAAAACATATTGTTGAGGATATCCAGTCACCATATGCCGGGATCTAATGTTCCACACACTCTCAAACTCCATGTACAGGGAAGGATTCTCTTTCTTTAGTTTTTCTTTGCTGAGCTTTGATCCTTTCAAAAAAGTTTTCAAGCTGTCTCTGTAATTATACTCTGAGTTATCTGCACCTTTGTACAAATGGATCACAGTATTTCCACAAGGACTCTTATTTACATGAGATATATAAGTATCAATAGCCATTTCCAAGTTTCTACAAAGAATCTCATTATTGATTTCTCCATTCTGTATACAACTGCCACTCAGAGTGGATGGAATAAATAAATTGCTGTGCCCACGACTAAGACAACCATTTTGAAGTTCCACTCGGTTTAAAAAACTAGAGCCACTACTTCTAGTGGTTACTAATGTGGCCATCCTTCCCCTCATCAGATGATCTTTGGTCCAGAAGTATTGTACCTCTTCATGCGAGGGGCCTTCATCCGCTGCCCCATCAACACGAACACACAGAATCCTCTTAGGCTCTCCATTAGGTTTGAAGAAAACATTACACAATTCAGGTTTCTGTTGAAGCATATTAAAATCCGCAGCATGTTGAGCTGGATTTTTTTCAAAGAGTGGCACAGCTTTCACCACACCAGCGCAATACTCCATGGTAGTGTTTGTAGCCGTAAAATTGTAAGATGTTGTCTGAAGGACACTCTTGTAACGATTAACATAATCTGTATGTGTAGTGAGGACTTCTGCACCTCTAACAATAGGGGTAGTATATTGGCTATTGGTCGCTAGAGTATCAAGTCTGAATCCAGCAGCATCATCACGATTAATGTTGATGATATCTCTTCCGTCAGTGTATTGAAGCTTTTCAAGACCACGATACAAAGAACAACTCCAATGAAAATCTGGATTATATCGTAATTGAAAACCTTTGCGGGCTCTCCTAGATACTACTTGAGCAAGACCTTTGTACCGTACAGCTGACTTTCTACGTTTATTTCTAGCGACACATAATAGCACTGTTGTGCCATATGAAAAATTTCTGTTGTATTTGGTGATAAGATGCTGTCTGATTCTTTCATACGTAACCTTTTTAGAATCCCTCACATTGCCATCAAATGTAAGTAATCCAGTGCGCCGCCATTTATCAGCTCCTATATTGTTTTGCTTCACAAAATCTTCAATTGTAGTCCCGATATCTGGGCATTCCTTCAAAATACCCCTCACTTTACGACTAACTTTGCGTCGTAGGAAGTTTTGCTGACAAACTTGTTTCACTCTCAATCTTGCTGCTTTTCTCTGTATTGAGATAAACTTCTTCTTAACAATTGATTTCATGTTGTCATCTAAAAGTGTTTTAACTTGAAAGATATCCTGTGCATCATCACTTTCACTATCTGTAACAATCTCGCCATTCGCAGCGTTTTCTTCTCTTACTCTCTCTTTTTCATTAAGCTGAGAGTCTACACAAAATGCTTCATATGATACCTGTAACTGCTGCAGTTCTTCTTTAGTAAGTTCTGGAGAGACAACTTCGAGAAGAGCTGGAAAATCAATTGGGTGATGCTCATAAATCTCAAAATAATTGAAACAACTCTGTTTTACAGCTTCAATCAATGTAGGTGGATCAATCGGATTACTACAAGGAGCCACTTGGTGATCATGATCTATCACTTCAGTGTCAGAGTCATCCGTCGATTCTCCGCAACTTGATTCACTTTGATCTGGAAGTTGTACACCTAATGATCTCAAAACAGCTTTATTCTCGAACTTTACTAATCGCTCTACAGCTTCACGAATGTACTTTGAATGAGCTATGGCTTCTTCAACATTCTTGGATTTTCTGTCCATTCCTTCAAATCCATATTGCTTGCGCATTTGTGTGGAGGAGAAACCACTAGCTTTGAACACCGTATACTTAATACACTCCCTTTCTCGATCAGATTGGCACAAATCTAACAGAGACTTTACTAATTCTTTGCTCATACAAGGCTTAGACATTGTTGTACTGTTCTTTTTAAGGACATTTTTTATTAAGGATTGAAGAGACTCATAATTACAATTCTCTAAACACTCAACAAGGAAGCATTCAGATGTACCATTATCAAAGTCAATCCTCAAACTAACAAGTGGCATTTGCAAAAATCTCCTCCTGGCATAGGCAGTGTTGTATGTGACATTTGGGAAAGCTGACGTAAATTCCTTCTTGAGAGACACATAGCCATTTTCTTGGACTTTCCTTGCAACTTTCAACATAGCTGGACATTCTGAGCAGTTCTTATGATTTAAACTACAATATTTTTCTCTACCGTCTATGTAATCCTTAAGATTAAGTCCTCTAATAATAGATATATATATGGAGTCCGATATTTTTGTACACTCGGATAGTTTACGACGTGACTGATCTTTATAAACTACATGTAGTGGCCTCCCCGCACACATTAATTCGGAGGGAGGCCCCTCTGAAAAACCTCTTCATCACTAGAACTCCCAGATTCATCTGTTTCTGCCCTCTGCCCGTGGGATTTCTTCTTTCTGGCTATATATTCGTTGGCCTTTTTAGCTCTCTTCTGTAAATCCGCAAGTTCACAATCAAGTTTATGTTTCTTAGTTTTCAGTTCTCTTACTTCACCTGACAAATCATCACACATTCTATATTCACCACTGCTTGAGGCTTGTTGGATTCTTTGAAGCTTGAAGGAAATTTGCCTATTGTAATCTCCGATTTCTTCACTAATTGCTCCAATTCTTTGCTGCCTCATTTCTGTATTTATCTTCCTTCGTTTTGGTGCTGGAGCAGATAGATCAGGTGGCTGCAAACATTTTTTAGATCTTGAATAGCCTTTTTTGTAGTTGTATTCTTCACGGGTTCTTTCTTGTGCTAAATTGTAAAGGACACCTTTTTTTTCATTAAGTAAATTAGGATTTTCTTTACAGAGTTGGAAGCTAGCATCATTAACAGCTAATTGATACTTGGTCGGGTTTTTGAAGAAAATCTTTGACCTTTCTTTAATCACATCTTCACTAACTGCTACAGCACAACTGGATGCCGATGATTGGTAAATCAAACTTTCCTATATAACAAAAATGACCAAAAATATCAATGAGTTTAAAGTTAGATGAACAAAAATGGCACTATGGTGGCTTCCCACTAGCGCTCTCCACGAGAGCTGTGGAAAGTTTTTGTGAGTTTTAGGCCTTGCATGCAATTGGTAATCTGTCAGTAAGAGCCTCTGAGCAAATTTGAAGGTTTCATTTTGTTTGACTAGATTTTTATAGTGACCAACATTTTGTATTGTGTCTATGGGACATTCGGCCCATTCCTACTATACGTACTACCGTACGTATGATAGAGTATTTAGCTAATGTATATAACACATACACCTTCAGATTGGTTCTGTACAAAAGCTGTTGTTGCAAATTTGTCTTCAAGTTGCCAAAGGGATGGAGTATCTAGCTGGATTGAAGTTTGTGCACAGAGATCTAGCAGCAAGGAACTGCATGTGAGGAATTTCAATGAGCCATGTAATCTACTGATGATTTATTTACTGATAGATTTTTCCCTCCAATTCAGGATTGATTACAATGGTAACATCAAGGTGGCTGACTTTGGTCTAGCTGAAGATGTTTACATGAAAAACTACTTCCGTCAGGATGAAGGCTCCTCTGTGAAGCTACCCATCAAGTGGATGGCTCTGGAGAGTCTTAAACTGGGAGTCTTCTCTGAGAAATCAGATGTGGTACGTATGTACCCTCTTAACTTTCCCATCATCACTTTTATTGTTACTCATACTACTGTGATAATTCAGTGGTCCTATGGAGTGATGTGTTGGGAGGTGTTCACAGCTGGGGAAATCCCCTACCCTGGACTCCATCCTCGTGAGGTCATCAAGTATATTGAAGATGGAGAAAGAATGGACAAACCAAAGAATGCAGCTTGCTCGGACGACATGTAAGTTATTTACACATTATCAATTGTGGCCAGTGCATTGCTAGTAATCATTGATGTTAGGTATGGTCTCATGTCATCATGCTGGGCATCAGAACCTAATGATCGGCCCAGGTTCTCTGAACTAGTCTCCTCTCTTGAGTCCCAGCTGCTGGGTCTTTCTGACTATCTCCAACTCACCATCAGTGTGAAGGACAACCAAGACAGTTTCGTGGAAGATTGAGCAACAATAAAATTGTCATGAATCAAACTTTCTTTCTGTCAGAGTCTACCTTCATCAGCTGCAGATCAATCTTTTTTAGAATTATTTCTCTTGTCCATTCTTTTTTTGTTTGTTTGTTTGTTTGTTTGTAGTTTATAGCAATAAACATCAATTATTATCTAACCATATGCAGTATACTGTTGACAGATGGCAAACTGAGCATGCGCAGTATAACGAACATCATTCGTGACGACCAGTGCCCATTGTCACAAGATGGAGAAGAAGCAGTTTCTTCCTTGTGTACTACTCAGGCTGTGTACTAGATAGCTATGATAAACATTAAGGACATAATGTTTTCAACCTTATTATAATATCTTCATGAGACACCAAAACAGATTTAAAATGTGCACTCGAATTTCTTGCAGTGTCATGCAGTGACTTGAATATTTTATGTTTTGTGAATAATGTAGAGTCCTTGTATATGCAAAAAAAATGGAGTTGTCCTAGAACTAAATCTTGATGCTCCCATGCAGGAGTATGTTATCATTTACTTTGACAGGAGGAATTACCTACTGTACATACTCTTTTGGCACATACTGACATAGGATATAAAAGCAGTATATTTAACTGATATGCATTGTATTGTTACACACATAGACACATTGACCTTCGCTGATACACACACTGATCTTCATACATACACATTGATCTTAAGTTTACAATGAGTTCATTACAGCAGTATACATACATTGTTATGATCAGTTTTACAAAATACTTGCATTGNATTTGTCTTCAAGTTGCCAAAGGGATGGAGTATCTAGCTGGATTGAAGTTTGTACACAGAGATCTAGCAGCAAGGAACTGCATGTAAGGAATTTCAATGAGGACACTAATAATTCACAACAATATAAATTTAATATTTGGTTACTTCGCCAATTCAGGATTGGTTACAATGGTAACATCAAGGTGGCTGACTTTGGTCTAGCTGAAGATGTTTACATGAAAAACTACTTCCGTCAGGATGAAGGCTCCTCTGTGAAGCTACCTATCAAATGGATGGCTCTGGAGAGTCTCAAACTGGGAGTCTTCTCTGAGAAATCAGACGTGGTACGTATGTACCCTCTCAACTTTCCCATCATCCACTCTTATTGTTACTCATACTATCGATAATTCAGTGGTCTTATGGAGTGACATGTTGGGAGGTGTTCACAGCTGGGGAAATCCCCTACCCTGGACTCCATCCTCGTGAGGTCATCAAGTACATTGAAGATGGAGAAAGAATGGACAAACCAAAGAATGCAGCTTGCTCAGACGACATGTAAGTCATTTTTTACATTATCAATTGTGGCCAGTGAGTTGCTAGTAATTATTGATTCTAGGTATGGTCTCTTGTCATCATGCTGGGTGTCAGAACCTATTGGTCGGCCCACATTCTCTAAAGTAGTCTCCTCTCTTGAGTCCCAGCTGCTGGGTCTTTCTGACTATCTCCAACTCACCATCAGTGTGAAGGACAACCAAGATGGTTTCGTGGAAAATTGAGCAACAATAAATAATTATTATGTCATGAGTCAAACTTTCTTTCATTCAAAGCCTACCTTCATCAGTTTCAGATTAATCTCTTTTATAATTATTTCTTTTGTCCATTCTTTATTGTTTGTTTGTTTGTATGTTTGTTTGTAGTTTAGCAATAAACATCAATCAGCAGTAAGGAACATTATTTGTGCATGTGACGACCAGTGCCTATTGTCACAAGATGGAAATGAAGCTAAAATTATAGTTTCTTCCCTGTGTACTACTCAGGCTGTAGCTATAATGATAAACATTAAAGATATAATGTTTTCAACCTTATTATATCTTTATGAGACACTGATACTGATTTAAAATGTGCACTCGAATTTCTTGCAGTGTCGTGCAATGACTTGGATACTTCATGTTTTGTAAATAACGTAGAATACCTCAGTCGAGCCACCTTGTATGCAAAACAATTAATGGACTTGTCCTAGAACTGATGCTCCCATGCTGGAGTATGTTATCATTTACTTTGACAGAATTACCTTCAATACTCTTTTGGCACATAATGACAGGATATAAAAGCAGTACTTTACTGATATGCATTGTATTGTTATACACATAGACACATTGACCTTCACTGACACACACACTGATCTTCATACATACACATTGGTCTTAAGTTTACAAATGAGTTCATTACAGCAGTAAACATACATTGTTATGATCAGTTTTTACATAATACTTGCATTGAAACTTTATGGCTTGTGGTAAGAAGAGAACCCACTGAACATGTCGATGTCATGATCAAAACTTTGCTTGCCCGTTTCCGAATCTTCAATCACAATCTTTGGAGGTGGGCTCATGGTGGGGGGAGAGGGGCTGGCCGATCTTGAGCGCAGGCTTCTGGTGGGTCTGCTGCTCACTGTGATTCGGCTTCTAGTTCGATAAGACCCAGATGAGAAGAGTTCTTCGCTGTCTTGATTCTGTGATATTTCTGGAGGACTGGATGATCTTGTGCGAAGTTCTCTCCGCTTTACAGCTGGTCTCTTGGTAATGGCTGAGGTTCTTTTGAGGCGTGGTGCTTCAAAGAAATAGTCTTCACTCTCTTCAGGCACAGGAGGGTCTGTGTCTTTATTAGGAAGACCGGTTAAGTTTGAATGCAAGTCTTTAAAAGACTCTGTAGCAGGTGCGTTAGGAACTGTCTCAGTTGTGGCAGTTGATTCAACAAGAACAAGTCCTGGATATAAATTGCTATCCTCTATGGCATGGCTGTCATCTAGAGATCCTAAGCTATCTTGATGAGTTTCATCTGAAGAAGTTCCTGATTTAGAATGGACCTCTTCCTGCATTGTATCCACTGGAGAGTAGTTCTCAGGAAAAACAGAGCTTCCACGTGTAGCTACGTCTGATGGAGGAGTTTCTGATTTAGACTGGCGAAAGACTTCTTGCTTAAAAGTGTGCGCCGCAGAGCTGCGATCGAGAGAGAATGAGCTACGGCTCATAGCAACAACACTAGTATTAGGGGGGCTAGCTGATCTGGAACGTGCAAACATGTCTCTCTTCTCGTCACAAAGGGGAGGGAATTCCAAAGAGTCTGACTTGCTTTCCAGTCTAGGACAAGGACTGCCTGATCTGGAACGAATTGATGCCGTGGTAACAGCTTTGGTCCTGCTGCGATAATTTAAGGGAGCACGAGATAATAAATCTTCCTCGATGTGTACAGGAGCAGTGGGGGCGACAAGTCCAGGGAATTCAGTTTCTGCAACATCGTTCAACTTGTACCACTTCTCAGTCGGCTGATTGAGGTTGAGGGAAGTTAGAGGGATGCACACTTCACCAAGAAAGAGCCTTTGGCCGAATCTACCCACGTTCCACACAGTCAGCCATATAGCACGAGTACCAAGCTGCTCAAATGGTATCTTATACTGAAAAGAAGAAGAAAAAAATTCCTAATTTGTATTAATTTTATACACATACTTATTTTCAACCTTTACCTTGAGTGTGGCATTGTACAGTGGGTCATTGGTTCTCTTCTGCACTTCACTCTTCCTCTTAGAAGATTTCTTTCGGTTGGGAAGTAGGTACGTCTTGACGTAGGAGTCTGATGTACCATCACTATTAGCACCTGCAATTCCAACAGCTCTGTCCACGTAAGCTACAACCTCGCCATCTTTGTACTCTACAGTGACAAGAATTTCTCCACTTATAGTGTAGTTTCCCTTCCTTGGCTTCTTTGAGTGAAAAGACCTTGAATTGTCAAATGATTTCTGTAAGGAAGGAAGCATGGTAATTACAACCCAAATCTCCTTATACAATCCACAGTTCTAGCCAACTAGCTACTATAGAGATGCAATGCTGTAAACAATAGTGTATATAGCTAGCTGCTCACACACAAACCATATCCACTTACTGGGAGGACTTGAGGTAAGCTTTCAGGAGAAGACTCACAACTTGAGACACAAGAGTCACTTGAGCCATCCTCTTCTGAAGCCACACTCACTGCGTCTTCATCAACAAGGCTCTTTGGCGATTCTTCGTCCTCCATCTGGTTGTGTAAGGAGTCCATGGACGGCCTCAGATTGTGCCACTGCTCCACCCACTCTCCAGGACGAGCCAACATCTCTTCCCAGTGAGTCACCTCATCGCCAACCGAGTCCATCCAATCTACACTGGTGGAGGTCAACGGGTCTGGTCCGAGTCGGATCCCACCGATGAACTGGTTCACCCCTCGTCTGTCTTCGTCCCACACTGTTATCTCGAGGACCCGACTGGATTCGAGCTCTTCGTGAGAAATGTGATGAAACATGAATTCACTGTTCCACACTGGATTTATAGTATCTCCAATGGCTTTGGATTTCTTCTTGCTGTCGACAAACCGATTTGGTAGCAAATAGCATCTAGCAAATGGGTTGATCGTACACATCATGTCATCCAATATGAGACTTTCTGCCTTCTGGACTTGGATATAAAGCTTGCCCATGTTTGATGCTACCTCTGCAGCTGTAATGGAGGATTCATTAGTGACCATACTTTGATCATATGGCTCATATTTGAGAGACACTAAGACTCTTCCTCTCGTGTCTGATGAGTCAATTTCATCTTTAGCAGGCTGTTTCTGAAATAGAAAAGTTGCTTGTGAATAGCTTACTCTTTTTATGTCAGTGTATTATAAGACTCACCATTTCTTCGAGATCGTACCACTTATCAGTGGAGTCAGCAAGGTCCAGGGATGAGAGAAGAAGACGAACTTCTCCCAGGAACTGGTTCCTACCGTATCTGTCCCAATGCCACACACTCACCCAGAGAATTTTCTTACGGATTTCAACTTCAGAGGTGTTTCCATACTGTGTATACACACACACACACACACACACACNCACACACACACACACACACACACACACACACACACACACACACACACAAAGAGTAATAAAACTTATGCACATCCATTGTATGAAACATTTTTAATGATCACAAATAAGTATTGTCTACACAATTACATGAGTAGATGCAGTATAGTACTCTTTACAATATAACTTCCTTATATATTCACTCACAATGATTACCTTTAGAAGCTCATTGATCTCAGGCTCTGTTGTTCCTCGATGTATTCCAGTTCTCCTCTTCAACAGCTTGTTCTTTCCGGGAAGGAGATAGGTCTTCACGTAAGGATCTGAAGTACCATCAGCTCTGACTCCAAACAACTTCTCCAACTTTGAGATTCGAACGTAGAGAATATTTTCTTCTTTACGGTACCAAATTCCAAACATTATCCTCCCAGAAATCTTATAGTCGATAGGATTACAAGGCTCGCTGTACAGACTGCAAACGTCAATCAGTTCCTCTTCAGCTTTCATCTCCTTGATGAGCCTAAAGCCCGACTTGGAATCGTGGACAGAGGTTGAGTACGTTGTGAAAAGAGGCACTGCAGCTGGTTGCTTCTCCTTTTCTTGGGCTGTGGTCAAATCAAGAGACATCTGCAGCTTGCCACTGTCTTCCACTATGTACAGTATTGAACCAGTAAACAATACAGATGAATAAAACGATAAATTTTTATAGCTATATAATTACTTTCAAATTGGTGATTCAAACCTATTACCTTTACTGGCAAACTTAATTCGTTTGCGTGTTATTTCAAGAGACTTTTTGAGCAAATCAGACCCATAGAGAGGTACCGTAGGAGCGTCCTCCTTACTAACAGCAACTGTTGTGTCCTGTGATTCTTGTCCTTCAGTGGGAAAACGATTGGGTTGAAACACCGGGAGATAATCCAAAGTCTGAAGCATGTACAACCTGCATGATTGAAGAGTAAAAATGAGGGATTCAGTAGAGTTCTACCATAAACTAGTTTAGTTTACTGCATGCAAGCAACACTATTATAATTCAGTGACATGAAAGGAATCATATGAGTTGTGCTTCCCTGAGGTAGGAACTTCAGTTCAATTGGTTCGATGCACGTTTCATAGTTCATCTGTTGCTAATAACTTATAATACAAAGTAACATGACTGGCAGTTGCCTGCCATGCAGCCTAACTTGGCTGTCAGTATCTGACACTTTATTCACTCACTATAACACAAGTCAAAGGTCAATCTGTACTAATGTGCATTGTGTTTGTATAATATTGTTGACTTTTTCATGTTTGCATATGTAAATCCATCGGCAATGTATACAGTCCATGGCATGTGAAGCATATTGTGTGTTTCTATGACATAACTATATACTGAATATAAATATATATATCCTGTTTTGAATTGGTACCTATATGATTGCTATTGTTTGCTTATCAAAACTGAAACTACTACATCAAACAAACGATATAGCTAATATCACAATTTCCTTACTTTTCCCTGAAGCAGATGATACAAACAACTTCGCCATTCTGAATCCTCTCACACTTTCCACATATGGTACATTTGCATTGCTGACACTGGAATGACTTGACTGAATTTCTCTTTTTGGTAACTGGATTGTAGAATCGTTGAGCACAACAGGTGCACTTATTAGAAAAGTCTTCAGAGAATTTTTGAGCTGATCGAAACTGTTTCCCAGCTTCTACAACACTCTTCAAGTACCTAGACACACAGCAGTATTAGATACATAGATACAGCAATGAAAATATACAATAAAATTACAGCTATAATATACACACACCCCAAGGTGCTCCTCTTCAGTTCCAGGTCAGCCTTGATGACCTTCAGGATGATGGCTCTCTCTCTGTCAGTGAGGAAACTGAGATCTACTGTGGTTGTCGTGACACTAGTGAGCACAGCTGTGCTCTTGTCAGCGTGGATGTTGAAGAAATCAGTAACTTCCATTCTTTTCAGATTTTTTCCGTAAAAGTTTGACAGAAACTGTATGCGAGGCGTTGTAGGAACGTAAACGGAAAAAGGAAAAACACATCTATCGGAGANTACACACACACACACACACACACACACACACACGCACACACATACACACACACACACAAAGAGTAATAAAACTTATGCACATCCATTGTATTAAACATTTTTAATGACCACAAATAAGTGAATGCTGTATTGTCTACACAATTACATGACTAGATGCAGTATAGTACTCTTTACAATAACTTCCTTATATATTCACACACAATGATTACCTTTAGAAGCTCATTGATCTCAGGCTCTGTTGTTCCTCGATGTATTCCAGTTCTCCTCTTCAACAGCTTGTTCTTTCCGGGAAGGAGATAGGTCTTCACGTAAGGATCTGAAGTACCATCAACTCTGACTCCAAGCAACTTTTCCAACTTTGAGATCCGAACGTAGAGAATATTTTCTTCTTTACGGTACCAAATTCCAAACATTATCCTCCCAGAAATCTTATAGTCGATAGGATTACAAGGCTCGCTGTACAGACTGCAAACGTCGATCAGTTCCTCTTCAGCTTTCATCTCCTTGACAAGCCTAAAACCTGACTTGGAATCGTGGACAGAGGTTGAGTACGTTGTGAAAAGAGGCACAGCAGCTGGTTGCTTCTTCTCCTTTTCTTGGGCTGTGGTCAAATCGAGAGACATCTGCAGCTTGCCACTGTCTTCCACTATGTACAGTATTGAACCAGTAAACAATACAGATGAATAAAACAATAAATTTTATAGCTATAAAATAATATTATAATTACTTTCAAATTGGTGATTCAAACCTATTACCTTTACTGGCAAACTTAATTCGTTTGCGTGTTATTTCAAGAGACTTTTTGAGCAAATCAGACCCATAGAGAGGTACCGCAGGAGCGTCCTCCTTACTAACAGCAACTGTTGTGTCCTGTGATTCTTGTCCTTCAGTGGGAAAACGATTGGGTTGAAACACCGGGAGGTAATCCAAAGTCTGAAGCATGTATAACCTGCATGATTGAAGAGAACGAATGAGGGATTCAGCAGAGCTCTACCACAAACTAGTTTAGTTTACTGCAAGCAGCACTATTACAATTCAGTGACATGAAAGGAATCATATGAGTTGTGCTTCCCTGAGGTAGGAACTTCAGTTCAATCGGTTCAATGCACGTTTCATAGTTCATCTGTTGTTAATAACTTATAATACAAAGTAACGTGACTGGCAGTTGCCTGCCATGCAGCCTAACTTGGCTGTCAGTATCTGACACTTCATTCACTCACTATAACACAAGTCAAAGGTCAATCTGTACTAATGAGCATTGTGTTTGTATAATATTGTTGACTCTTTCATGTTTGCATATGTAAATCCATTGGCAATGTATACAGTCCATGGCACGTGAAGCATCTAGTGTGTAACTATATACCGTATATATATCCTGTTTTGAATTGGTACCTATAAGATTGCTATTGTTTGCTTATCAAAACTGAAACTACTACATCAAACAAACGATAATATTATAAAATCAACAATTTCCTTACTTTTCCCTGAAGCAGATGATACAAACAACTTCGCCATTCTGAATCCTCTCACACTTTACACATATGGTACATTTGCATTGCTGACACTGGAATGACTTGACTGAATTTCTCTTTTTGGTAACTGGATTGTAGAATCGTTGAGCACAACAGGTGCACTTATTAGAAAAGTCTTCAGAGAATTTTTGAGCTGATCGAAACTGTTTCCCAGCTTCTACAACACTCTTCAAGTACCTAGACACACAGCAGTATTAGTTACATAGATACAGCAATGAAAATACACAATAAAATTACAGCTATAATATGCACACACCCCAAGGTGCTCCTCTTCAGTTCCAGGTCAGCCTTGATGACCTTCAGGATGATGGCTCTCTCTCTGTCAGTGAGGAAACTGAGATCTACTGTGGTTGTCGTGACACTAGTGAGCACAGCTGTGCTCTTGTCAGCGTGGATGTTGAAGAAATCAGTAACTTCCATTCTTTTCAGATTTTTTCCGCAAGTTTGACAGAAACTGTATGCGAGGCGTTTTTGCCCAAGAGCTAGAGATTGTCTGCGCATGCTCATAGCGATCTAAACTACAACGCGCGATCCCGATCAATAGGCACAGGGTCGCCAGATGCCAACAAAATTGAGAACAGCAGTCATATACATGTACATATTCAATAAAATGCAGCATGTAGAGTAACACAAAATATACACAAACAATGTCTGCATGGTGAAATCAGTCTCCATTGAAATGAATCTCGGCCTTCACTTCTGTTATAGTTGCAACAGGTATGATAGAGTCTTCAGAGATGTTATCCTTATTCTGAACAACGTTACTGAGCGTGAGTTTAGGTTCTGGCGAATCCTCTTGCACTGTCTCCAACTCTTCATAATCCTCAACGCTTATTGTTGGTATGAGGGGATACTGGCCAGGTGGAGGGACAGGAGGCGGAGAATTGGACTTGGACTTTGTAGATCGAGAAAGAGATATGCTGGTACTTCTCTCACTGTTTGTGGATAGTTCCTCATCTTCGTTCTCTTCACCAGCCTCCTCCAGCAGGCTGTGACCATCGGGAAGGATGATACCAGATTCGGTGAAGTCGTGCAGTGTGTACCACTGCTCTGAAGGGTTCTCAAAATCAAGTGTGGCTAGAGGGATGCAGACCTCACCGAGGAACGCATTGCTAGTGAGTCTGGTGTGCCAGATGGTCAACCAGAGAGCACGCCCACTAAGATCATCAATGGTAGGAACATGGTACTGCATGAAGAGGAAATGTCAACCAATAAAGTACAGGGTAATGCTTAAGATTATATGTATCATTGCATACATAATCCTGTCTCGTTTCCAGGCTCCTCCCTCGTGAATATTTTCGAAGGAAATATTCGCAAAGGAGGAGCCTGGGTATGAGGCTACATAATCCTTACCTTTAGAGTGCTGTTGTAAACAGGGTCGGCAGTTTTCTTTACAATCTTTGTCTTCCTCTTTGAGATTTTGGATCGGTCAGGAAGGAGGTAGGTCTTGACGTACGAGTCTGACGTGCCGTTCTTGTTGGCAGCTGCTATCTTCACTGCTCTGTCGATGTGCACCACCAGGGTCTCATCCTTGTACTCTATGGTGAGCAGAATCTCTCCACAGATGTTGTAGATGCCTCTGGGTGGTCTCTTCATGGAAAGAGACTTCAAAGTATCTGTATTGGTTTTCTAGGAAATGAAAGATGATAGTATATGAAACATTACAATGTTGACTATAAAATAATTACCATATAGCCGGAAATATTGACAGTAAAATCAAAATATTGACAAGTTTAAATTTGATGATTTGTGTGTGTGCCTAGTACATTCATATACAGTGCCTAAAATACACACAGTGACAGTGGACTTACTTTGGTAGAAGAGGAGGAGGGAAGTGTTTTCGATACTCCTGAGAAACTCCTCAGCCATGTAACTGGTGAAGCATAGTCCATACTCATGGCAGAAGATATACTGGTCGTACTCTTGGAGCGATCTCTATTGTATGGCACATCCGGAAGGAGACTGTTGCGTTTCTTCTTGGCATTCGGGTTTAGGGAGGTCATGTTCGGTCTCAGTGTGTGCCACTGCTCCACCCACTCTCCTGGTGTGGCCAATGCAGCCTCCCAGTGAGTCACCTCATCTCCAATGGAATCCATCCACTCAGTACTACCACTGGAAACCAACGGGTCGGGCCCGAGTCTAATGCCTCCAATAAACTCATTCACTCCTCGTCTATCTTGGTCCCAGATTGTCACTTCAAGCACTTGGCTGCTTTCCAACTCCTGGAGAAAGACCTGGGGGTACTCGATCGTGGCGTCCCACACTGGGTTCAGAGTGTTCATCATGACTCTTGATTTCTTCTTGCTGTCGATGAGTCGGGTTGGCAGAAGGTAGCATCGTGCAAATGGATTGATTTGAGCATTCACATCACCCGGCTTCAGATCTTCTGCTTGCTTCACTAAGATGATTAGCTTCCCTAGAGTCTTCATCTTTCCTTCTCTGCTTAAAGAGTCTGCCCCGTACGGCTCAAATTTCAACGAAATAAGCACCTTTCCTTTAGATCCAGGGGAGTTCAGCTCATTATTTTTCTCCTAGTATTAAACATGGTTTGTTATTGTGACACATATAAAGTCTATGATGATATCATGTTCGCTTACCATTTTCTGTAGAGTGTACCACTTGTCAGTGGAGTTAGTGAGGTCCATGGAAGAGAGAGGAAGACTAACTTCTCCCAGGAACTGGTTCCTACCGTATCTGTCCCAGTCTGACATTCTCACCAACAATGTCTTCGCTCGAATCTCCTCTTCATTCAATCGACCATACTACAAGAAAAAAAAGGAAAAATATACCCAGATTCTTAAATAAAAAAGAAAACTTCACTAAAACACACACACTATAGTTAACATGGAATGCAATGTACCTTCAGTATTTCGTTGAATACAGGTTTTGTCGTACACCTTTGAATGGTTGTTCTTCGTTTCGCCAATTTCCCCATGCCAGGAAGCAGGTAAAGCTTGACGTAAGGATCAGAAGTACCATCTTCATTTGCTGCTGAAAGATCCTTGGCTTTCACCACCCGAACGTAGAGCGTGTTCTCTTCAGTTTTGTACCAAACACCGATCTTTATTTCTCCGTGGATGTCATAGTCCTCAGGGTCACAGGGTTCGCTGTACAAGCTGCAGAGGTCAATCATTTCCTCGTCGCTCTTGGCTTGTTTGATGAGCTTGAAGCCACAGTTTGGGTCGGAGAGAGAGGGTATGGTGGTGGGTTGGAGTGACTGGGATCTCTCTTGCTTCAGTGCTTCTCTCTTAGCAGTCAATGGCTGGATAGCAGGCAGTGTGTGAGATCTGGAACGTCCTTCTACATACAATGGAAGGACAGAAAGAATAGTAAAGCTCAGTACACATAATATTATACACTAGCCTCATATACACCAAGGAAGAAGGGCTAGCCAAAGTGCATGCAGTGGTGAATGTTTAAGTGTCAGTTGGAGTGTTGAATATGTCTTACCATCTTGGGCAGAAAGATTCAGGGTTACTTGTTTTGTTTGGCCATTTTCCAGACATTTCTTCAGTAGATCGGAGCCATACAGTGATTGTACTGCAGGCCCATCCACTGACTCACTGCTAGTAGCATCAATGGGTGAGAGTTGTATTCCATTATTGTTATCATGATGAAAGACTGGCTGATAGTCCATTGATTGTAGGGTGTATAATCTATTGGGTGAATGTTCAAAAATATCAAATGACTGTCTATAGACAAAAGTGGTCATGTGCATTGATACTGATTGTTATGCATACTATCACATTATGCCTATAGCACACCCACATACAGTAGCCATAATAGAACTTGCATACTTACATACATACATACAGTTACAACACTAGCTACTGTGGTGGTCAGCATTATCCCTGGGTTCTAGCTATGGATGCACTCACTTCTCTTTGATGCACAAGACACAGGAGATGCTGCCACCTTGCTCTCTCTTGCACAGCTTGCAGACCAGGTGCTGACAATGCTGACACTGTGCTGCACGCTTACGATCGCAAAACGTGCGAAAGAGCTGTCCGCAGCAAGCACAGGTACCACGAGCATCATCAGTGGATTTCTGAGTCAGCTGGAACTGTCTTCCCAGCTCAATAGCCTTCTTCAGATACCTATAGCACACAACATGGCATTACTCATATTGCTGTGTGGGACTAATATAATTATGATAATTCATTTAGCCTAAGCTTGGATTGATTAATATAGATTTGGAATGTTTGTGACTTGTGGTGTCTTGCATTGTTGTGTGTGTGTGTGTGTGTGTGTGTGTGTGTGNTGTGTGTGCATGTGTGTGCGCGTGTGTGTGACTCACTCACCCTAGTGTATTCTTCTTCAGTTCCAGGTCAGCTTTGATGACCTTGAGCAAGATGGCTCTCTCTTTATCATCAAGGAAGCTGAGGTCCACACTGCAACTAGTGGTGGCCTTGTCTGCATTTCTCTTTGCTGGTAGTATGTCCGTCATAATCTCAGCAGTTTAATATACAGTCAGTGTATCTATAGGAGAGAGATACATTAGGTGTGAGAGTGTTGTTCCATGTGACTGTGTGGGTGTTAAGCAGTTTAAACTGTCTCTTGAAACCAAACAGTGTGCCAATGCAGCAATTATAATTGTCATTGTGTGCATATCGTATTACACAAGCAATGTAATTTCTAGGAATAAATTGGATCACTACTTGGGACTATTATGGACAAAGCATGCAATTAATTTGTATCATAAACAGCCAAGCTATAAACTATAGAGTACAACTGGGGTACATGTTTAACTGACACTTACACATGTATGGCATGCACAACATGGATACTCTTTATAGCTCTTAAGCTTCAGTTAGGTAAGCCATTGATTTGTCTGCAAAGTTTTGCACTCTCACATATGTAGTACTGAATTAATTGGATATAATATTATTATTGGAGTGTGGGGGAGACACTATGCATACATGACAGAAATATTCTTTATTACAACCAGTCATGCAATATTTCACAATTCAAAGACTATGTATCCATGCACTGATGATCTACTCAAGAAATGGACCACGCTAATTAAGCTAAGACAGTGATCACAGAACCAGGAAGTGATCAAAGACTGTGGCATATGCATAATAATAATATAGCATACAACAAAACTTTCCAGGAATTGTTTATGCACATATCAGTGATTTCACAACTGCACAATTTGAAACTATATTTGTTTAGCAGCTACTGGAGGTACCAGCCTCGGTCATAATCTACAGCAAAGTGGTTCCGTGGGAATACATGCAATTTGATGTACTTTCGTAGGAAATGAATGCATATACATGCAATTTTTGAGGTACCTATTAATTAGGATAGTACACATTCCATTTGAACTTTTGTACACTAAATGTAGCAATTAACATAATTACCTATTGCGGATGTACATGATGTTGTGTAGCAAACATTTGAAACCACGATGTAACTTGAGATACTTGACAATCAACGGCTACCAAACCAATGCACCACCACTAACACAAACAACGCATGTGGCATCTATATATATGCACCCAACTTCTGGCAGATATGATAGTTCTTAGCTCCCTATAACAAAGATGCAAGGAAGACCCGGGGCAGGCATCAGGAATCAAACTCGGGCCACTACTAAGTTTGAGTCATCATGAGAATTGCTATGACTCATCCAAAATAAACAACCCTTGTGACAACTGTTAAGCTTAGTATCTGATGAGAAATGGCATGGCATGGGGTCTTTAGTGATACAACAAGTTACTTAGATTGGCGCTCTATAGCTGTATAATTCTGCTAGGTTTAGATGTTAGCCGTTTTAATGTATATCATATTGATTTACTTACTTGTTTTTTTATCTTTTCCCAAGAATCTCCGCTGAGTGACTCTTGTCTGATGTTTTGTATCGCACAGTTTTATACCCCACGGCCCACGCTCGTTTCTACGCATGCGCAGTAGCGATTAAATTCAAATAAATTTTGTCGGCGTAGTGTTTTTAGCATGTTGTATTCCAAAAAGAGAAACTCCCTCACCTCACTAAAAAGTCTTGGTCCTCCTTTGAGAGCGCCACACAACGAAGAAGTAGATGGTCATCCTGTCAAAGAACATGACCCATCACGAACTATACCCCGCCAGAAAGAGAGAAGTCTGGTCACTCCTCTGGAGTTAGCTGCTCCTCATTCTTCACACCCACGAGCCTTTGAGAACGACAAAGAAAATGCAACACCATCTACATTTCGAGTCACACACAAAGGCACTCCAAGCTCCACTTACCCTTCAAACAAAGAACAGGTCATCAGGTCAACAACAACATCTGCCGCCAAAGACAAAGTAGGTCAAAGGTCAACTGTAGGCACCCCATCTTCAACGTTCCCCGTCGTGAGACCACAAGATGCAGCACCCCTGGAGGACGTCTCTACTCACAACCCACCCAGTTGCCATGCTACAGCAGGCAACCACCCTTACAATGATACCACACCCATGAACAAAGACAGTGCTTTGATTTCCAGATGCAGATCACTTCCCAAGCAACTCTGCTCCTTGTCAAAACCGCCTCTGGATGGCCACCAAAAACCCCCACCTCCGATAAAACAACCTCTAATCTCAATACAGACACACACGACAAGAGAAGCGGAGAATATGACCAATGGAACTGCAAGTGTGGCTGGTCCTAACCCACCAGTTCAATCAATGAAGCCATTAGATTTCAGTTCACCCGAAGAGGAAGAGAATGTGGTGGTGCTGAGATCAGGGAAACAACTGAAGAGGGTCAGTATGATCGGGCGTGGAGGGTCCAGCAAGGTATGTGCTGTAGTGCAAGTGTGCCATTAGTGTGTGACATCATCTGCATAATTATGTCTCTCGCTAATGGAGGAGAGGCTGTTGTCCATAGGGTAATGGCATTGTTTGTTATTCAGCAGTAATTAGGAGTTGTCCTGGTAGTTAGTTAATTGGTGAGTTTGCATTCCAGCAAGTTTTACATAACAATACACTCACAATGTTCCATAATGGAGACTAGTCAGTGTAGTATTAGATCATAGTTCTAGTGACTGCGAGTGTGTAATGGAGTGTGACTCTTTACGTAGTGTGTGTTTGGCCTCGTAAACCATGCAGGCCTTCACTAGCCTTGTTCCCAGGCTCCTCCCTTGCGAATATTTCCTACGAAAATAAGGAGGGAAATATTCGCGAGGGAGGAGCCTGGGAACGAGGCTAGGCCTACTGCTATGCTTATCACTAGCAATTTAAAGCGTGTGGGGAGGGCCTGGTTAACAAGGTTAGTGTGTGTTTGTGTGTATATTCTCGTAACGTCATAATCTACATAGCTATATACAGGAACCATGCGATTTACAGTCTTTGTTTGTGCTGAGTGGCTTCTGTGTAATTAAACCCATTCCCAACAAGTGTGTCGTTTCAGGGAAAGGAAGCGTGGCTTATGGCAATGCCTCCACTCGATACCTAGAACTTGAAATACCAGACACAGATAGTATTTCAATTATTATCATCTTTGATTATAATTTTTGTAAAAATCTGTGTAAACTTTCCACACTTGTTGAGTTATGCGTGTCATTCCTTTGTGTCATTTACTTTTCCTTGTGAAACGATCATGATTTATAGTATCCTTACTCTTGTGTTCATTGGTTCTTTGTATCCATAATCATATTTCACGTAAACGCCATTTGATCTCAGATTCTATCGTAATTTTCCCTCTTGTTGTGTTTTGCAGGTGTACAAGGTGGTGGAGTTGAATGGCAACTATCAGACGTATGCACTAAAGGAGGTGTATATCAAGCACACTGATCCAGCCATCCAGCAGGCTTATGTCAATGAGATCAAGTTGTTGAAGAAGCTGAAAGGAAAGCCAGAGATCATTACACTGCATGAGTGGTGAGNAACTGGCTTTTCTTGTTGACTGTTTAGATTTGATGGAGACATTCTTTGATTTCGGTTTGTCTTTTGCTTTACTCTTTTTCGGTGATCGTACTTTTCTTGTCGTGATTATCAGTTCTCCATTTTCATTTCTACTAACGTGAAGCATTTCTCCTTCCTCTTCAAGTTGAGGCTTCTTGTAAGGGATGACGAACAGCTCCTTGAAGTGTTCCCACTTGGAGTAATAATGGAACGTCTCTTGAACATTCTCCACTATGTGCTTGAGCGATACACCCAGTCTGTTAGAGGTTAAATTAACATAAAATTTGGACAAATTAACAAAGTGGCTAAAATTTGTACAACTACATAACATAAAAGTGTTCATTAAGTACATCTGCAAGATAAGTTGTTCACTGTAGTTGAGACAGTCACTACCTCTTGCTACTAGTGACATTTACATCTGTTACTTTTAGACACATCAACATCACTCACTACCAAGAGTCTAACACCACTCTTACAATCACCACAACATAATTAAAGAAGACTCGCTACTTTTCTTTCTCTTTGTACGTACCCAAACAGAAGCTTGATTTAATAGTCTACATACTGACTAGCTTCCCAGGCTCCCTGTCCGGAAATAAAATGGAAGTATGCATTTAATTTCTGGCAGGTGTGGACTCACGGAGAGGGAGCATGGGAACGAGGCTACATACTGACCTATCCATTGCCTCAGCTCTCATCTTATCAATGTCATCCTGAACGTCTCTGTGTGAGCTATGATCTGACACTACGATCTCTCCCTCTCTATCCACTGTAGTCTTGTCAGTCATGGTCTGGCTCTCCAGGGAAGACGCCTCGAGGTAGGCCTGCTGGATGTAGTGGGAGAGAAAGAGCTGGAGAGGGACAGCCAACAATAGCACTATCAACACCACTGCTGCGTTCATTCCTGGAGAGGAAAGAAGGGCCTGGTATGGTAGGCAGGTTTATCAGAGATGTGTGGGTACAAATACACAACAGGGTGGTATAAAAACAGCAAAATATGTTTTGAGTTCAACTTGCGTACTGATCTGTATCGGCTGCATTCAGCAGAACCTGTCCCGGCAGCTTCGTCGATCAGATCATCCACCCTATAGGAGGCTAATAGAAGCCGGTGTAAACAGGAGCTAATGATAATGGCATCTAAGTTCCTCACAAAGGTTCCAGAAATGCAGTGAACAAAGGGTTAAAAATCTTCGACTATCCGTATATTCTAGTAAACTACTCCGTATCAGCAAAGCCTAATAATGCCACGTGGGCAGAAAGTCTGCTGAATCAGCAAGTTTTGGTGAGATGGGCAAGAAAAAGAAACGCGGAGCTAAGGGTAGGCCTCAGGCTAGTTCTCATCAGACCAAGCCAAAGAAGAGCTCAAAGGATGCGGTGGAAGCAGACAACTTCGTGGTAACCAAAAGCAGAAAGGGACAATCTTTTTCAGTCCCTGTGAGTGAAAGGAAACACTGTGCACATGGCAAATTCTTATTTATTTTTATTAATTTCTTGATTTTAGGGGCTCTCAAATCTTGGTAACACATGTTTCTTCAATGCGGTGATGCAGGTATATGAAATTGATTCAACTGACCAAAAGTATCGATCCTATCATAATTGGTGGGTTTCTTTCCTTCACTATAGAATCTTGGTCAGTCTCACTACTTCAGGAGTAGGCTGGATCTTCACATATCATCGCCAATGTTTGAGATTGAGCTAAAACTACCGTGGTCGGAGGTAGATCTGTCTGTGTGTGTGTGTGTGTGTGTGTGTGTGTGTGTGTGTGTGTGCAGTGTAGATGTTTATACAACCACTGATAAATCAAAAACTTACCCTTGTGTCTCTGTAGACTTCAATCAAGCTGACGGTGAGAGATGAGCCAGGCCAGTTAGCAGAGAAGCTTCAATCCTTCCTCTCTCGGATGCAGCAGGCCGGACAGACACTCAACCCAAGACCAGTCTTCTCAGAGATATGTAAACAGTAAGTGAAGCAGTGGCTATACCAATGAGCTGTAATGTGTATACACACGATGACAAATGTAACTTATATTTGTGTTTCAATATCATTTTCAAGTGGATAATAAGTCTCATTGTTAACAGTTTCTCTCCTCTATGGTCTTTCCAGAGCTCCAAGGTTTGCAGGCTTCCATCAACAAGATAGCCAGGAGCTGTTGAGGTACTTGCTGGACTCGCTTCGCTCAGAAGAGATTACAGTGAGCTGAACTCCTTTGCGAATTCTGCCAAACCTATTCATCCCTGTGTATATTCACACACATACTTTATATTGTACTCTGTTGCTTTCAGAGAATCAAACGAGCTATTCTTTCTACAATGAAAATTGGGGATAAAGAAACAAAAAGAAAACTAACCGAAGAGGACAGGAAAGACATTAAAGGTGAATCATGTGCCATGTATTGTGATGTCACTATGACGTAATCACTAATACCTTCAGCCTATGGTTACCAAGCTCAGCTGGCTCTGACGTTTGTCGATGATGTGTTCGGAGGTCTATTGAGAAGCACCGTGGAGTGCAACGAGTGTGAGAATGTGAGCATGTGCAGCTAATGTTTGCTTCAAATCTCAATATGGTACTTCCTATGTATTATTTTATGCATCAATCTGTGCAGTGTACGACAGTTCACGAAACCTTCTTGGATCTCTCTCTACCCATTCCTGAAGACAAGGTACACAACCTAAGACATTTACTTTCTCTACAAGATGTTGTGTTAAGTTTTATCAAGCAAGTCACATTTGGGTTATTTTTCCCCCCTATATTTATGTATGTATGGTTTAGAACATGAAGGATGAGGTGATTTCTTCGCCTGGTGGCTATCAGACGCGGTCAAAGGCTAAACGGAACAAGAGTGGGAGAGGAGGAGGGTCCTACAATGAGACAGGAGCTAGCCAGCCCACTCCACCTAAAGAGCTATCCAAGCACCAACAGAAAAGGGTCAAGAAGCAGGTATGAATTTTGATTCTCTTTGAGTCTATGCATTTATATATTTGCTGATATTGTGTACAATCTTTTAGCTAGAGAAACAAGCAAGGAAAGCTGCCAAACAGGCCACCAAGAAAAGCCTTCAAGAATTCTTAAAACCTGGAGATGCCAGCACTCCCAGTGACCCAGCTACAGTGGAAACACAGGAGAGCATCCCAATGGAGTGCCAGAGTGATGGTAGAGAAGAAGATGGTGCTGTGACAGAGAAAGCAACCAGTGAAGAGACCCAAACTCAAAATGAAAATGACGAGAGCTCTGACCTTCAAACTCCACAAGCAGAACAGGTTGGTGTGGAAGATGGCAGCCATGAAATAGCTGATGATACTGAGTCTTCAAAGGACAACATTGAAGAAAGACATAAACCTGATGGTGACAAAGATCTAGGAAACAATGTTGACAGTTTGACAGCTGAAATGGCTGAGGTTAGTCTAACAGAAGGTGGCAATGATAATCCGACAACAGACAATGTGTCACAACCCCAAGAACCAGTCAGTCTCACCTGTGAACAGGATGATGTTCATCAGAGTGAGGAAACTGATGGTGTGAACTCACAAACAGAGTCACAACTCCCCTCATCAATAGCCAATGAAACTATAGCAAACCATAAGCCAACAAATCCAGTAAGCGAGGAAAGTGAATCTTTTGTACGAACTGATTCTGCAAAGAGCAAACCATCATTGGTGGAGTCATTGGTAGTGGAGGCCGATTCTCTCGAAAGCTCCTTCAAGAAATTCTGCACGCCCGAACTTCTTACCGGTGACAATAAATTTGCCTGTGCTGTTTGCACCAAGAGTAAACTCGAACGACAAATGAGCTCATCACGATCGCAATCTGAGACTCATCATAGTTCTGCTGGAGATACAGGGGAACCTGATGGAGAAACAAATGATGATGGATCACTCCAGGAGCAACAACACAATGATGCAAGAGAAGACAATGAAAACTCTTCTACGACAGAAAGGTCAGTTGACCAAACTGAAAATGAAACACTATCTAGCAATGGAGGGGACGAAACTTTAGATACATCGTGTCATACTCGGTCCATGAGTGATCAGGAAGAGCCAATCTCAAATGTCCAAGACATCGCCACAGACCCTCAGATGGAAGATGGTGCATCTGGGAATGGTGACCCTGTGGTGGAGGAAGATGGTGGTCTAAGAGAGGGAAGTCATTCTCCTTCAGAAGGAGAGGAAACCAGTGACCAGCCCAAAGAGACAGAGAGTGGAGACGAAGAAGACAACACACAGGAGATCAGTGTGGAACAAAACAATGAAGATTATGATGGTGAGTAAAAAAACCCAAAGAACATGGCTTAGCAGTGTACATCTGTGAGTGTATTCCAAATTAGGCTCATACCCAGGCTCTCCCCTTTGACCTTTCACTCACAAAAAGGTCAAATGGGAGAACCTTCATGGGAACCTGGCTGTTCCAAACTCTCCTCTTTGACCTTTTTATGCTCTCCCCTTTGACTTTTCATTCACAAGAAGGTCAAATGGGAGGGCCTTCATTCATGGCAACTGAGTCTATTCCAATGGTACATGTCCATAAGTGATGCAATGATTGTTTCTGTCTGCAGGAGAAGTTGACATGCTCTCCACTGATGGTGAGGAAGAGGCTCAAGAGGAGGAGGACTCAAAGAAGAAAGAAGAGAGCAGCACAGTGTTTTGTGATGCCACTAAGCAGCTGTTGATCGAGAGACCTCCCTTATTGCTGACACTGCACTTGAAGAGGTTCATTCAACATGGCCGACGACTGAGAAAGAACAATCGCTACGTTTCATTCCCCACTGTGTTGGACATTGCTCCCTTCTGTGATGGAGCCAAGTGCCAGGTGAGAGCAGACATGAAAATGTTATTCGTTACTTTATTTTGTTTCAAATTGTAGATATATTCAGTAACCTTTAACTAAGCTCTCTCACTGAAAAATAGTGGAGAAGAACCTGGTTATGATAATCAATAGTTTTACCAATCCCTCAAGATTGTAGAACTCTATTCATGCCAGTTGTGGGAGTCTTATAATTAGGGGGGCACCCATACAATCAAAATTATGTACATTGACCACTATGGTATTTCTCACACACATGTATACAGGACTACTGTGACAGTAGTGGTCGTCTACTCTTCTCTCTCTACGGTGTGGTCCAGCACAGCGGAGGGATGCAGGGAGGGCACTACACCGCTTACGTCAAGACAAGAACTCCTTTGAAATGTGACAAACAAACTCTCTGTTCTTTGACTCTTTCGTCACTCACAAATCAAGAACCTGAAAGCAGCAATGACTCAAAATCCAACAAGTCTAGTATTGAAACACTCAAACCAGACTTTGAATCTAACAGTGGCCGTTCAACCGACCACCCTACAGAATCTGAGACCACCATCAAAGATAGTAATGAAGCTAGTGTAACATCTGAGTCAGAGAAAGACTGTGCTATGGTTGCAGCATCACAAGTGGATACCAAGTTGAACTCAGAGGATTGTGCTGGTGTCAGCAAAAAGTTGACCTTTGACCCCTCTGAGACTACTGGACAGTGGTACTACATCAGTGATAGTCACGTGAAGACAGCTTTTGAGAGTGAGGTACTGAGGTGTCAGGCCTACGTGTTGTTTTATGAGAGACTGCCCCTTCAATAATTATTACTTGAAGGATTTTTTTTTTTTATAGCAAAAGTTCGTGATTTATTGTGAATCATTTATACCATTGTATGATTGCATAGATAATAGAAGTGTATAAACAAACAAACAAACAAAATATATTGGAAGTGTAACAGAACATAGGAATGGCCAAATCATAAAGAGTAAGCAAACAACATTGGAATGGTTGTTATTTGAGTGAGGAGTTCATTAATTCCTGTGTGCCACCCTATATAGTTCATATCCCTAGTTGTCCTAGCTCATTGATGGTGTAGGCACAATACTGGCCATTATTATTGTTCTCTTACAGTTCCAATGTTTTTTGGGTTTTTTTTTTTGTTTCATACTTTGTTTATTTTTTAGTGATTTCGTAACAATATCTGTTTGTTGTGGTGAATCTGGGATCAATTATTGTAATCATTGCATGGTTAATTCATAGATATTTAATCTCATAACGTTAAACTTTAATTATATTTATGTATCAGTGTGATGTCACAGACAACGTGATTTCTCAGAATTTGAAGCAATTGAATTGAATATAATAAGGGTTGAGCAGGTGCATGCAATGATTGTAATAATTTATTATTAACGATTATTACTTGCTATAACCAACTTCAGTCAAGATATAAACATGAACTGTGTGTGGATCTTCCTTGTGATTCTTGGATTACACAGTGAAACAGCAGATGCTCAGCAAAACAGTGTTCCAGGTATATATATATATATATATATATATTATACTATTATGCCAATCAGTATAAACTTATATATAAAACAAAAATTCATGCATTTTCTTACATTTTATACAAGTATGCATATGCATGCATTAATGCTTATGTATTTCCACTTGCAGAACTAACCCTCTTACTCAGAGGTGTACCTGTTCCTGAGAATGAAGCTCTAGACAAGGAAGATGTGGGTACTGATACAGCTGGTTCTCTCTCTCTTGTGACTCCCTATGAAGGAAGTTTTTATTTTCGCTATCCTGATGATACTGAAGTACAAGGAGAGAGTCGTGGTTTCTTTTGGATTGTATCAGCTGAAAGATTCTCCAATAACTCACGAATCATTCGATTGAGACGAAGAAGAGCTGAAGAACAATCTAGTAGTCATGAAGGAATTTGGAGATGTTCGTTTCCTTATGATGCCAATGGAGCTATGCGGAGTATTTACTTTGGTCTGTACTCACGAAGTTAGTTACATGTAGTGTGTTATCTTTAGCTGTACGTGTTATAATGTTATACTATCAATATTACTTGATGGAAGTATAATTATGCAAGTAAGTGTTAACTGTTTTTTTTTTTATTTTTTTACAGGGCTAACTACAAATGGTGTTTTAAGTATATCAATGGTCCCCACATTGACAGCTGTTAGTCCCCTGTTTACTGAGCCTCCAACCTATACTCTTACTGCTATTACCACTGGAGGACCTCCTGGCAGTGTTAGCTGGACAGCAGGGAGTACAGTATTCACTGACAACACTGTATCTCTAACTACTAGAAGTAGTGCAACATACACCCATACCCTGATGTTGATAGGGAGACCAGATGTACCTACTATCACATTTAATGCTACCAATAGACGTACTTCACCCTCTCGTTTTGCTCAAATCACTGTTTGTAAGTATGAATGCATGCAGGTAGCTAATTATAATTGAACATGATTTAACAATACATTATTATTCACAAAATAACAGTGATGTCTGCTTTAATTGACTTAATTTAACAGTTCCTGATGCTACTAATGTCCAAGCAATGCAAGTTGAAGAGGGAGAAGTCCAAATCACTTGGACAAGAGTAACTGGAGCTACCAGTGGATACCGTCTTAGTGTGACTGGCCAACCGATTACGATCCTTCCTTCTGCAGTAACGAGTCTTACAATATCCGATCTTCTTCCCTCTACTCTTGAGATCTCTATTGTGTCCCTTTCTTCAGTGGATGGATTTTCTCTCTATAGTAGCATGGCAACTGATACTGTTGAAGTGCAAGGTAATTTTATGTTCTGTTAAAGTGTTCAAATACTATTGTATAATCTATGATATTTTTGTACAATATGCTTGCTTTAATTTGTTCTTGTCTTCCACTGTGAACTATTATATTTTATAGTTCTCCCAACTCCTGTTGTCTTGAGTTCTTCTTCAGCTCTCTCTTCAACCTCTCTAAGAGTTGAGTGGTCACTGTCTTCTGATACTGGCAATAAGTTTGCTGATGAATTTATCATAACCTACACACGTACAAGTTGTCCACCTGAGGATACAGGTTCTGTGACAGTTGATGGCTCACTACGTACAAGAGATATTAATGGACTTGAAGAGTTCAGCATGTACACTGTTACAGTGACAGCTGTGTATAGGTTTGGAGAATCTAATCCATCGGTTATGAAAGAAAGTACTCTAGGAATGACAATACAAACTCTGTCTGAAGGTAACTATTAATTTTATGTCTGACAGCTCATCATTTGAATATATAGTTGTACATGAATACTTAATTGCTTCTACCATTGTTTTGTTGTTGTTGTTTGTGTGTGTGTGTGTGTGTGTAGCTCTGACTGGTGCTCCTAAAGGTCTTATGGAACAATCTGTATCCAGTACATCGATCACAGTGTCTTGGAATGAACTATCTTGTCTTGATCAAAATGGCCCCAGTGTCATCACTGGCTACATGATACGATATGATGGAGACTCACAGACCACCACTGACTCATCTTCTGGTTCATCAAGGACCTACACAGCTGAGAGCTTGGTTCCTTTCACAGAGTACTCCTTTTCAGTAGCTGCTGTGAATAGCAATGGTGCTGGACCATTCTCTGAGACACCCTTGACTGTTAGAACACTGGAAAGCTGTAAGCTCATGCATATAACCTACTGTATGTGTGACAATATTGTAAGCACTTATTATATCATTTCCATACCTCATTGTATGCATTTATATGTGCAGCTCCTGGTGAAGTTGACTCACCTAGTCTCACTATTAAGTTCAAGTCAATGGTTGTATCCTGGTCTCCACCAGTAAGACCAAATGGAATCATTACGCAGTATGAGGTCTTGTACAGTGTAAATGCTAGCACTGTGACAAGCAGTGTTAGCACTGCATCATTGAGCTTCACCATCTCGTCTCTGGAACCTGGGACTAGTGTCACTATCACTGTGAGAGCATTCACTAGCATTGGACCTGGAGAGGCTGTTACCCTTATGAATAGTACTCTGGAAGTGCCTTGTAAGTTCCCTTTGTTTATTTGGTTATGTATGCACTAATAGGATTCCAGTTTCACAGTGCTTAAATACATGCATACCAACTATTTTCACTCTTGAGCATAGGCAAACTTATTGCAATTGCTACAGTGTAAATATTGCGTGCAATTATTACTTAGTTAATGTAATATAATTTGTATGGCAATAAATTCATTTGCTTTTGTATACATGCAGCCCAAGTATCTAATGTTCAAGTTTCTACTATTGATGATACATCAGTGAGAGTAGCTTGGGAGCCTCTTGGCATCCCTGAGGTAACAGGATACCGGGTGTACTTTACTCTCTCTGAGAGCAGGAAGAGACAGAGTGATAGTTTTATAGAAGTGGAAGGACGAGAAACAAACTGTGCAACAGTAGGAGGTCTTATCAGTGGTGCAACCTACTCCTTTAGTGTGGTGGGTGTGGCTAGACTGGAAGGAGAGGAGCCTATTGAAGGAGAGATATCTCCCGAAATGACTCATACAATTCTTATAGTTACCACATTCTCTAATGGTATAATCTTACTAATAGAAGTATGGACATATTGATAACTTTTACATGTGATAATACTAATTTATTGTCTTGTCATAGCAGCTGAAACTACTTTCACAACTGAGACTGACACCAGTGTTACAGTACCTACAGTTACAACTGAGGCTGTCAGTGTTGCCACTACTACTCAGGACACAACTGAGACTGGTGCCTCATATCCTGAGTGTCCCACTGTGGAAAATAGCGATCCAGCTCCATGTAAGATCTGTCATGTTGTAATTATGATCATGGTATTACAGTAATTATTATTTGCCGAGATCTTACAGAATAAATAGTTCAGTCTTCATACAATCATATTATATTTAGAAAAATTGTTAATAATAGCCTGTATTATAGTACAACAGATACTCCATGCTCACTTTATTCATGTACAATGTTGATTTCTATTCACAGTGGGCCAATGCATTGCAGTTGAAGTAGTAATAGGAATAGGTATTGGGGCTGTCGTTGTCATTCTGGTTTACTCCGTGGTTGTATTAATCGTGTGTCTCTGTTATTGGAAAAGAAAAAAAAGGTGAATAATTCAAAGTGTGGCCTGTTAAATCTATCACCATGGCATATAACCATTTATTTCTTACATAAATGACAGACATTCAGAATCACCTGCCTATAGTCATTGATACAATGGCATGTATTGAGAACACACATGCATGTCCTCAGCAACAGTTTCAGTCATCAAAATTGACAATATTATACTATTATGCTTGTTGCAAATGAGCATGGCTACTGCACACTAAGGGTTATCATTGATTCTTTTATTTGCACATACAGGACTAGGCAAGCTTATAAAATAACTGTGCAAGAGGGTAAAATCAAGCTGGGAGACCACTATAACTATGCTCCGTAAGTTATTTTTGATTGAATCACCTGAACATGCAGGTAGAACTGCTTGTGGTATAATGATTATGACACACATACATGTAGCACACACACACACACAAACACACACACACACACACACACACAATCATACCCATCCACACACACACACACACACACACACACACACACACAAATCATTATCCACGTGTATGTGTACATATTATAATACATACTATGTACAAACTTATTACTTTTTCAAAAGGGTTAAATTGACCCCATGTACTCTTTCACATGAGTTAAATAAACTGATCATTTATGTATACATAATATAGACTTTGTGTGTCTACATATTGTGCTAACTTTTCAATCATCATATTAATTATTACAGGAACAAAAACAACTTAAGCAGTAGCTTGGTGCTGTCACAGAACCTGGAATCAAATTGTGAAGACATGAAGGCTGGGAATGAAACAGTTTATGAAGACATACCCATGGCCTCGAAATCACCAACTGTAATGGAGAGTCATCACATTGAACTATCTACCAATGTGGCATACATGGATCCAGTTCATTGCACCAACCCATTGGCTCAAGCACTCGCAACCACTCAAGACGACAGCGATAGTTATACTGTAGCACAAACAACTACAGATTCAGCAGCTGACACGGATGAAAATGACGAAGAGTCTCAAGTCTATTACTAATAGGCATCAATAATTAAATTTTGTCAAGGTACATTTGCACAAGGCCATGCATTTAATTTCACCTTTGAGTTGTAGTTATAAAGTTTTATGCTTCTCTATAATAAACCTCAACGTAGGTTGTGATCTGTTACATTTAGTGTATCAGTTTCCTACAAAATTTCTTGGAATCTATAAATTTGTAGCTGTGATTATGTTAACAAATTTCATTACTTGTAGGAGGTGTGCATGCCAGTTAGTTCCTGCATGCTCTTACGCAATTCCCTCAATTATTATGCATGCAAGCATCAGCAAGAGATCACGATCAGTTTATTAACAATTTAATAATTAAGTCGTTTGTTGCCATGTATATATGCAAAAAAAAAAAGAAAGTGAAGAAAAAGAAAATTCTCCCTAAAGCATAATAATTACAGACAATAATATTATTGTACAATAATTAAAAAAAAAAGTCCTATGGATATACACTGTGTCCTGGCCTAATCCTAAAGCAGAGTTGCTGTATTAAAATTGAGAGGTCTAAAGCTTCTAGTCAGAGTCGTCTTCTTCGTCATCAGAGGCTGAGTCTGACGTAGGCGTTGGCTTTGGAGGGTTGGGATCAGCACAGAATGCCTTGGAGAAGTACTCGTTCTTGCCCACTGGATCTGGCTTGATCTGAATGTGTGTGGTTGGAGTGGTAAGGATTGTATGAGTGCAAAAGAGATCAAGTTGGTACTCAAACCTACCGTCATTTCACCAGGCTTCCAACCAGCAGGACAAACTAGAGAAATGAAACAAAATTAATGACAAAATGTCAACTAGTCATGATTGTGTAAGTACAGCAAGGGAAATTTAGTGGTCAGCCATATCTTTAGCTTATACTTACCTTCTCCCTTTTGGTCAGTGAATTGGAAGGCCTGGACAAGTCTCAGAGTTTCGTCCACAGATCTACCAACCTGTGAGTGTGTGGATGGGTATGATTGTGTGTGTGTGTGTGTGTGTGTGTGTGTGTGTGTGTGTGTGTGAGGGGGTGGGGTGTGGAGGGGGGTCGTAAAATGGTGAGCATTGAATGAGAAGTACTCACAGGTAAGTCATTCATGGTGATCTGTCTGAGGATGCCCTTGTGGTCAATGATGAACAACCCTCTGTAAGAACACAAGTAAGAAGAACAACATAGTACATTAGGAAAACCCACCAGCTTATTCACCTAATTTGTAAAGTTACAATAATTGGTACACCATTTTAAGTGAATGGTATATAGTTTTGTGCATGAAAAGGAAGAGATCGATGTATATCCGATCCACTTGGGACTAAAAATCCATCAAACACTGGCCTATATAATATCACAAACAGAGTAAATGAAACCATTATATACACACACCAGTGGCATATCAATCCTTATACTCACTTCATCAACAGTTATCATTAGCTAAAAGCACACACAGTTCCTCCACCACACACACTAGCTAGTATTCCACCCTAAGGAAGTTAACCTCACACATTCATGGATAGCTACATCCACTACGTGCCTCAGTGTGTGCCCAGCATCTTCCAGTAACACTCCATAATCTTTGGAAATTTGCTTCGTAAGGTCCGACAAGAGGGGAATCTTTAACCCTTTCAGTCCTCCCTCCTCACGCGGCATGCTGATCCATGCAAAATGGGTGTATTTTGAGTCGACGGAACAAGCGACTACATCAGCATTGATGGCTTTGAACTCCTCAACCCGATCGCTGAATGCTAGGATCTCAGTAGGACACACAAATGTACTGTGTGTATGTGCAGTGTATGTGTTAGTGTGGTATTTAGACAAGTTGGACAAATAATTTATAGAGGAGCACTTACAAGTCGAGTGGATAGAAGAAGAAAACAAGATACTTTCCTATAGAATGAGAAGATATAAAGGTTTAATACATTGGGAAGTGAATGGGCTACCTCTAAAATCTGAGAGCTTCAGCTCCTTGAACTCTCCATTGATAACAGCAGTTCCATTCCAATCAGGGGCTGGCTTTGAAACTAAAAGAACATTTACAAAGTCGTTCACAAATTATTACTTTTTCACTATCAACTCACTTTGAGTTTTGCTCCAATGCATGCCATGTTCAACAGTTCTTCGCGCTCCTTCGGGAAATACAAGTCCCCCATAATACACTGCACACTGTTCTTGAGACTGGGCAGCCACTAGCGCCGCGGTAGCTAGCAAACACAGCAGAAAAGTCAACGATCTCATGCTGGCACTCTAGAAACTCCCTTGAACTTTGACCTTAAACTAAAAACGACCTTTACCTAATTTCTGTTCTCAGCAAAGACAAAAGGAAGCCTGCTGACTGCCTCTCTGAAAGAAAGTCAAAAGTAGCAGCAAACTAAGGAAACAGTATGTGTTCAAAGTTCTCCAGAAGAGTGTGGCAGTTAACCAGACTGACTTGCATCAGAAGTGTAAGTTCAGTAAGCATGCAGCATGAGCATCAGAATCATTCCAGTGTGTTTTCATCCATGATCATCTAGTACACCATCAGTGGCAGCTCTCTTGAGCCATTCTCCAGTAGGCTGTCATCCTTACTGAGAGAGAAGCGTGGAGACACCATTGAAGGACTCGGCCTCCCGTCATCTTCTTTACCGGGAGCACGCAGTGCTCTGCTAGAGGCTATAGGATTGAAGGAGGATACAACTCACAATCCACTTGCACCAGAGGTACAACTATGACTATCCTGACAATGAATACGTTTTCTTATGGTAGAGACTATTCATGGCATGTACATGTAGGGTAGTCTTGGGGAGTCCAGACCCTTTACATGCATGTTAAACACAGGGAGCGTGCAATAGCTCCTGCAATGCCTTTGAATTTTTTCCCTGAGAATCTACAATCTTTCTGTTGACCAATAAATGTAAAGTTTAGGTGGCTATTAGATTGGTTTTGAGTGATTTATGATCAGGAGTATTTTCATGCACCATTTCATGCAGGTTGTGGCAACGAATTTGTGCAAGTACTATCGCTCATTAAGTGATAATGAAGACGATAAGAAAGCCTTCTTTGCAGTGTTAGCTGGTGACTTGGGTGTCAACCACGATGGAATTTTATCAGGAGCTCAAAACCTCTGTGATGTTCACAATCATGTACGTAGAAGAAATCCTGCCATACTCCCAGTGGAAGTCTCATTATTGTCTGTTTATGGTTGGTCTCTCTGTAGCAAAGAAATGAAGCAGCCTTGTTGAAGTCAGAGGGATCTCTGAGAAGATTATTGAGTCCATTTTACAGTGAACTCTTTTCAACTATTGCCAGATTAGAGGGAGGCATCAAGTTTCTTGTTGACATCAGAGGAGATTTATTGGTATGTGGGTGTGTGATGATGATGTCACAATGATGTAATGTAGTTTCAATTTTTGTAGAGTTTCACCAAATCACTCCACAATGAAGGCACACCGATATATCACCTGACCGAGATGAGCGATTATCTCAGGGGCGTCCTCAGTCATTGGTTCACTCCTCAGCTCATGGACTTGCAACAAATCACATGGGAGTCACCCTGTGATATTCTAGAGAAGATTAGTCTCTACGAAGCTGTCCACCCTTTGAGGCACTGGAAGGATCTGAAGCATCGTGTTGGGGAGAACAGACGATGCTTCATCTTCACACACAAAGCCATCCCAAGAGAGCCAATTGTAGTGCTACATGTGGCCCTCACTGATGAGCCTTCAAGTAGCATTCAGGTACTGAGCTGGATATAGAATATATGTGAAATTGATTTCATTCACTGCCCACTGAAAAAATTCTTTCCACAATCTAATAGCCATTCCATCTTGTTAGCTTTCTTTTTACACTAAGCCATTTCAGTGTCTGATAATTTTTTGCCATTTTGTGCATTTTTGATTCTTCATACAGGTGCTGCTTAACAGGACGATTCGAGAACGACCTAAGAATCTCAGGACAGCAGTGTTCTACTCAATCTCAGCAACACAAAAGGGTTGGTTGATGAATATTAATTTTGTCAAAGAGCTAAATACGTGAGAAGAAACTGTTGTACGTTCATAGGTCTCTCTGGTGTTGAGCTTGGCAACTTCCTTATAAGGAGAGTAGCCAATGAGCTCCAGAGAGAGTTTCCACAGCAGCTGAGCAATTTTGTCACCCTCTCTCCAATTCCTGGTTTCAGAAAATGGCTGGACTCCTACGTGAAGCTGCACTCTGAACAAGGTGAGACTCAATATCAAAACCTTCAGATGTCTCAAAAATCTATGTACAACAAGTATGATTGTCATTGTTAAAGATGAAGGAAGTCTGGTCAGTCGAGATCAAGAGGTCCTTCAACATTTTCCCCACAATGAAACTATCACTGGTCTACACACAGCACTGAGCCGGTTTGGTTCTGATATGAAGGGAGAACTGGCCGAAGCGATGAAAGAGCCACTCACATCACTGTGTGCAAGGTACCATGTATAGCTGTCAAGAAAATTTTGGTCCGGCAAAAATTTTGGTCCGGGTGGACCAAAATTTGCAATAAATGTGGTCCCCCCTTAAAAATTGTGGTCCGGGAAGAAAGTCACCGAAAAGTAGCTTACTAAAAGGTTGAACATCCATTCACTCTTATAAAATAAACTTGCCTAGGCTCTAGAAACAGTCTTTTACAGAGATACACTCGAAAAACTACCAGAGCCTGGCTGAGCTAGCTAGCACGAGGAGCTAGAGTCCCGTGTACCGGGCACGACCGGGTGTCCAAATTCCGAGCGAAGCGAGGCTATCTAGAAGAAATCGCTATAAAAGAAATCGTAAAGTATGGGATTGCAATTGATGTGCTCAGCAATAATTATTTAATTTATTTTTGTCATTACAATAATTATTATCTTTTGCATCTCAACTGATTATCAAGTTTGTATGTATATAACATTGCTCAGCTGTTGAGGGAAACAATGCTGCTACTGCACTGCAATGATTGAAACTATAGTTATGTAGGGGGGCCAAAATACTTGGCATTATGTCATGTAAAATTTTCGATCCTGGACCATTTTTTAAAACGCTGTGGCTAGAGTACCGGGCACCGTAAACTAAGCTAAATATATTGCAGTCAATGGTGCCGGTACTTTAATGCAGCACCGGCATACAAAATCCGGATACTGTATATTATGTAATTCTGCAATTAGGAAAGTATACGGACTACCGGTACTCTAGCCACGGCGTTTTTTAAAAATTTTGGTCTTGTAACCCCGGACCAAATTTATCAGGGGGGGACCAAAATTTTCAAGGTAATTTCTGAAAATAATGGTCCTGGACCAAATTTTTCATGCAAATTTTGGTCCGGGGGACCAAAATTATCAGGACCAAAATTCCAGTGACATAGCAGCTAATTAAACCTCGGCGCGTGCGTAGCACGTGCAGAGGGCTAGGGTCGCGGTACGCGGTACGCGTACGCGGTAGTCGTTTTGTCTGTCTGTCTGTGCCATCGAAATCTCAAGAAAGACAGCTCTAGCGACAAAATTGATGGTACATACGTTCATAACTCTGAATGATCTTGTAAAAATATATTTTTTGCTGTCCAAAACACTGTAGTTCTCGAGTTTTGAGGCTTTTGTGCTTCGCTTAGCTTCGAGGCCACGCCTACTAATTTGGTGTGCGTTATCTAGAATTTGTGTTACTGAGGTCCAATGCTCCATGGCTCTTAATTTGCATGCATGGCTGTTGGTTAGTGTTGTTTGGCAAGACAGACATGAGTTGGTCTGCTTTCTATGTAAGCATATAGGGCATGCAAAGACTTTACACAAGCTATAGATCATTATAGCTAACGCATCTAGCTGTGGTTACTGAGTTCTGGTTCTGGTTCTGGGTTCTTGGCTCTTACTGAGGCCCAGCTCAGTGCTAGACTTTGACGGCAGCTGAGTATTCCAATGCATGTACATAACTGTAGCAGAGCTCATCTGGTTTATAGTCTGTAACATGTGCTGCTTCACCATAGCCGTGTTAGCTATGCCGGCCACTAGATGGATCATAGCCTGTAGTTTTGAAGTTTTCAGTGATACTGAGTTATGTTACACTCTTTTACACTGTATGCATATAAGTGTGGTAGCTAGTTGAGTGTGCCTCGGTGCCTTCATTTTAATGAGAAAAGGTTCTTGGGTTCTCCACTAGTTTTAATGGGAAAAGGTTCTTGGGTTCTCCACTAGTTTTAGTGGGAAAGGTTCTTAGGTTCTCCACTAGTTTTAATGGGAAAGGTTCTTGGGTTCTCCAGTAGTTTTAATGGGAAAGGTTCTTGGGTTCTCCACTAGTTTTAGTGGGAAAGGTTCTTGGGTTCTCCACTAGTTTTAGTGGGAAAGGTTCTTGGGTTCTCCACTAGTTTTAGTGGGAAAGGTTCTTGGGTTCTCCACTAGTTATAATGGGAAAGGTTCTTAGGTTCTCCAGTAGTTTTAATGAGAAAAGGTTCTTGGGTTCTCCAGTAGTTTTAATGAAAAAAGGTTCTTGGGTTCTCCACTAGTTTTAGGTTCTTGGGTTCTCCACTAGTTTTAGTGGGAAAGGTTCTTGGGTTCTCCAGTAGTTATAATGGGAAAGGTTCTTAGGTTCTCCAGTAGTTTTAATGTGAAAAGGTTCTTGGGTTCTCCAGTAGTTTTAATGAGAAAAGGTTCTTGGGTTCTCCACTAGTTTTAGGTTCTTGGGTTCTCCACTAGTTTTAGTGGGAAAGGTTCTTGGGTTCTCCACTAGTTTTAGTGGGAAAGGTTCTTGGGTTCTCCACTAGTTTTAGTGGGAAAGGTTCTTGGGTTCTCCAGTATAGTTATAATGGGAAAGGTTCTTAGGTTCTCCAATAGTTTTAATGAGAAAAGGTTCTTGGGTTCTCCAGTAGTTTTAATGAGAAAAGGTTCTTGGGTTCTCCACTAGTTTTAGTGGGAAAAGGTTCTTGGGTTCTCCACTAGTTTTAGTGGGAAAGGTTCTTGGGTTCTCCACTAGTTTTAGTGGGAAAGGTTCTTGGGTTCTCCACTAGTTTTAGTGGGAAAGGTTCTTGGGTTCTCCACTAGTTTTAGTGGGAAAGGTTCTTAACACATTATGAAATTACCCTTCCGTTTATGAAATAGGGCTTGCTAAATTTTGTAGACTTTTTGGTAAATTTCGACATTTTTAAAATTAAAACTGAAAAAAAATTGCTAAAAAATAACATGCTGCTTTTGCCAGAAAAAAATTATCATCTTTAGAATGTAAGAATTTTTCGAAAATTTTAGCTAAACAAAGTGAAATGTTGCATATCTATGAGGTGTACAAATTTGTACACCTCCAAAATTACGAAGAGTATACAAATTTGTACACTTTCAAATTTTGAAGGGTGTACAAATTTGTACACCCACTCAAGATGTAAAAAATTTGTACAAATTTATATACCATTAGTCAGGTCAAGGGTGTATACAAATTTGTACCATGGTTAAGCTACACATCAAAGGAAAAGCAGCTGATACAATACTCATATACCCTATCCAAACCTTTGAAGTCATACACAACCTAGGGTGTATGAGCCAATACACCCTCTTGTTTGTATAAGTACATCTGAACAAGCTATACCATGGTACAAGCCAGCTGTACTATGGTTTTTCAGGGTGTATGGGTTGTAACCTTCGTGCTGTAGCTAAAATGGAATCCCTCGGGCTTCGCCCTCGTGAATTCCATTATAGCTACAGCCCTCAGGTTACAAATCCCATACACCCTGAAAAACCATAGTACAACTATTACTTGTATACCCATGTCAGAATTCACACATCTTTGTTTAACTTTGGACACTTTATGTAAGATTTTGTCAAGATTTGAAATAATTAAGACTTGTATGCTGAAATTTTACAAAAACTTAGTGAATTTTAGCACCCTCTCATACATTGTATAAACGGAAGACCAATTCCATAATGTGTTAAGTACGATTTTGACAAAAATTACCATTTTCCAATTTCACAAGTAAACCATATCATTTGAAAGCTTCATCACTCTGACCACAATGGTGCCAGTCCCATTTCAATACGACCTTCCTAGGCTGAGATAGGCCTGGTAATGTGTTGCTGGGTTCTTGGTTTCTCTCTGGTTCTCTCTCTTCATCAAAATTTAAATATGACATCAAAATATATCATTTGAAAGATATGTTTGTGCTGATCACAATGGTACCAATCCCAGCTCAATACGACCTTCCTACGCTGAGATATTCTTGATAATGTGTTGAGAACCTAAAACATCATACAGTGATGAGAAACCAAGAACCTAAAACCATCATACGTGATGAGAAACCAAGAACCCAGCAACACATTACCAGGCCTATCTCAGCCTAGGAAGGTCGTATTGAGATGGGACTGGCTCCACTGTGGTCAGAGTGATGAGAGCTTTCAAATGATATGGTTTACTTGTAAAATTCAAAAATGGTAATTTTTGTCAAAATTGCACTCGACCAAAGGCTATAATCCATGGTTTTTGATGATTTTCATCAAAATTTAAATATGACATCAAAATATATCATTTGAAAGATCTCTTTGTGCTGATCACAATGGTACCAATCCCAGCTCAATACGACCTTCCTACGCTGAGATATTCTTGATAATGTGTTGAGAACCTAAACCATCATACAGTAATGAGAAACCAAGAACCTAAAACNTACAGTGATGAGAAACCAAGAACCCAGTAACACATTACCAGGCATATCTGGGATTTGCAACATTGTAATCAGAGTGATGAAAGCTTTTAAATGATATGGTTTACTTGTGAAATTGGAAAATGGTAATTTTTGTCAAAATCGCACTTGATTCAAAGGCTATAATCCATGGTTTTTGATGATTTTCATCAAAATTTAAATCTGGTATCAAAATATATCCCTTGAAAGATCACTTTGAGCTGATCACAATGGTACCAATCCCAGCTTCATACGACCTTCCTAGGCTGAGATATTCTTGATAATGTGTTGAGAACTTAGAGTAATGAGAAACCAAGAACCTTAACCATCATACAGCAGGATTGCATTTAGAAAATCGAGTGAGCAGAGGAAGGAAACAGAAACTAAAGGGGGGGGAGAATGCCCCCAGACCCTCTCAAAGGACTTAGTGTCACTTGCATCAAAGCACACTACATGTATTTCCATCTGCCCCCCCTGGAAAATTTTGAATTCAAGGACTTGTGAGATTGATTTTCCCACAATCTGAGAAGTATTTTCTATCTGTTCATTGTGTAGCTAGAAAATGCCATTTTCTTTGATAAAGTTAATATATTAAAAGACTAGAGGTTGCAAAACAGAATCACACAATACTTTAAGTGTTTGAAGAAGTGTTGAAACTCAAGCGAGGGCACTTGGTTTTCAAGGGGGGGCAAATACCCCCCCCCACACACACACCCTAAATGCACCCCTGCTGACATTCTAACAATGAGGTGCTGTGAGACTAGACTCAGAACAAACCTACTCATCAAATGTCACATCAGAAACACGGACCAGGTTGTTCGTTCATCACAGCTAGCTCACACAACACAAGACAAAGAAAGAGAGATGACATTTTCCTCACCTCTGCCTTGAGCAGCTCTCCTCCTGCAAGGGCCTCCAGCTGTGAAGAGGTTACTTCTTCTGTGATGTCAATTCCCGCCATTTTCTGTATGACCTCTTTCAACACAAGGAGGTCAAAACTCTTGCCAGCCTTGAGCTGGTTGGCGATGTACTGCAGCAGACCAGTCAGTTCAATGGGGTACTTCTTGAACACATTGCCACAGAAACTAGCCAAGCCTGCACACAAGAAAACAACATAATAGCAAACCTACTGATGGTGGATAGTTCGAGAATTCAAGAAGCTGGTAAAGCAAGAAGCTGGTAAAGGGGTGTCAAGATTATTTCCTAGTTAGCTTGTTACTCACCTTGAAGCCAGTTGGATATGTTGGTGTCCTCATGTTTGAGTCTCTCCTTTTGAGGGTTGCCTAGAGCTTCAATGATACAGTCTAACCCAATGAGAGTGAAGGAGAAGTGCTGACTGATTGGTGACACACACACACACACACACACACACACACACACACACACAC
>CAXIPT010000008.1:944164-954718 GCA_964030475.1 Tethya wilhelma | reverse complement strand
GAGAGAGAGAGAGAGAGAGAGAGAGAGAGAGAGAGAGAGAGAGAGAGAGAGAGAGAGAGAGAGAGAGAAGTTAACTCCAGTAAACTATTCACTGTTCAGTCGATAGAACTACAGGTAAAGTACATCTAAACTCACGTAGTCAAATATGATCCCTGGATTGCTGTGACTGAGCTTCCCAATCTGTCTCCCCGAGGGCTTGATGTTATCTTTAGTGAGTCGCCTGAGGGAAGGAAAGACGCAGAGATNGAAAGGTTCTTGGGTTCTCCACTAGTTTTAGTGGGAAAGGTTCTTGGGTTCTCCACTGGGAAAGCTAGGTTCTTAGGTTCTCTAGTAGTTTTAATGAGAAAAGGTTCTTGGGTTCTCTAGTAGTTTTAATGAGAAAAGTTTCTTGGGTTCTCCACTAGTTTTAATGAGAAAAGGTTCTTGGGTTCTCCACTAGTTTTAGTGGGAAAGGTTCTTGGGTTCTCCACTAGTTTTATTGGGAAAGGTTCTTGCGTTCTCCACTAGTTTTAATTAGTGGGAAAGGTTCTTGGTTCTCCAGTATAGTTATAATGGGAAAGGTTCTTAGGTTCTCCAATAGTTTTAATGAGAAAAGGTTCTTGGGTTCTCCAGTAGTTTTAATGAGAAAAGGTTCTTGGGTTCTCCACTAGTTTTAGTGGGAAAGGTTCTTGGGTTCTCCACTAGTTAAGCCTCGGCACATGCGTAGCACGTGCAGAGGATTACGGTAGTCGTTTTGTGTGTGTGTGTGTGTGTCTGTCTGTCTGTTACTAGATTATCTGAAGAATGGCAGCTCTATGGTCCAAATGGAAGGTACTTACGTTCATGAATCGAAATTGTCTAGAAATTTGTTGTGTAGAATCTTGCAAAACACTGTAGTTTCTGAGATTTGAGGCTTTTGTGCTTCCCAGAACGCTTAGCTTCGAAACCGCACCCACGATCATGCCCCATGTAGTGTGCATTATCTAGAATTACAGTTGGACCAGATATGCTCAGTTCAGTTCAAAGCTCTGGCTATAGCTGGATGTGATGTGCTTGGTTCAGTTGGCTTAGCTGCTTGCACAAGCAAGTAACTCAATTGATTGTTTGTATATGCTGCAACTTGTCTCTTGACTGCATACTGCCATGATGCAGCATCATGCAGTATGGCCTGTCTCAGTATGGTTCAGGCTAGCTGAATATCTGCTTTCGAGCAGTATAACTAAGCATTACTGTTCAAAGTTTTACCACTGGTTCAATGGATTTTCTAAACTGAGTTTTCCTTACTGAGATCATTGTACTATCGGCTAGCTGAGACCACTGCGGATCATGATTGATCATCAGTGCGTGTTTATTTATGCATGCTAGTTGGCCTGCTGCTTCATCACAGAGGTGTGGTGGTGGCTGTACGGACAGTGTCACTGTGTGCCTATAGATACACTCTTTTACACAGCATAATATGCATACAAGTGTACTAGCTAGTTGTCAATGAGTGTGCCGAGGCTTGTGCACCATCGGTGCTTTCATTTCTTATAGTAACTAAGAAAACACAAGAGCATATCAGTACAGAGGAATGCTTTTAAGTACTCAAGTATACCATCCACACACATGCAGGTATCTAGCTATGGTGAAGCGCAGAGGTCAGGCAATAGACCCTGTTGCCCACTTCCACCTGTCAAACGGAGCTTCCATTTGGAGGGTAAACTGGCTGGGAGACACTAGTCCCAATGGGGTACAAAGGTCATACGGTTTCATGGTGAACTATCGCTACAACATGGCCGACGTTAGTAGCAACAGTGATAGATATCGCATGAACGGAATAGTACCACTCTCAGAATCAGTTCAGAGTCAACTATAACATGGATTAATATGGTGTTTTTTTTTGTTTGTGTGAACAAGAATATTTCTATAAAATGTTTTTTCAATGACTATAATGAGCATACATAAAGGATGTGTTGAAAATGAGTAAGCACAACAATATAGTGAGTTCTTAATAACATGAAAACAAAACGAGGTACTTAACATACACAGTCTTTCAGAATTACACTCACAAACAATAATACAAGCTGTATGTTTACAGTGGCCCACGAATGTCTGTAGTAAAAATAATGACGTAATCTGTGTGCATTGTGCATCACCAGTGACTCACTCTAGATGGCAAGTCCAAACACCGTTACAATGCAGTACAGTGTCTTGTTCTCCCATCGAATGGTGCAGCTCCCTGGATCACAGAATACAGTGTACATGTATGTTAGGTTGGGTTGAAACAGTGCGTGTACACACACAGTGAGCCTACGTGATGCAATGCCTTACCGTCTGTTGAGTTATCCCAATAGCATGAGCTAGCTGTGTGAAGTCCTGCACCATTCTTTTGCATTATAACACTTGTCACTACAAAAAGAGAAAAAAAAGTGAACATTACTTAACAGTTCATAGTTATGGTAGACATTCTCTTACCAATGTATTTAAACGGCTTTCCTAACTTTGTTAGCTGGTTGAGACATTGCTCCACGATGCTTGATGTCCACTGGTTGACCTTGTTGTTCTGGTAGGCAGCAGCACCAAGCACACCTTCAACAGACTGGTGGAGAAGATATCATGGTGCGCTTTAATTAGAACATATTTCATGCGTACAAAGAGAGAGGCGCATTTAAACTACTCACCTCTTGGATGATTTGTTTCACTTCGTCCACAATAAATGTTGTCTGGGCACAAATAAAACACAGGCAAAGTAAAACACCTGGCACTTTTTGTCTAACAGTCAAAAACGAAACTTTCCAAGTTTGATAAATTATCTCATATCCTCCGGCTTGAAATAGCCTGGGGTGCTCTAACTATAATTTTCAAAGTTACTCAAAACAGTTCGGCTTACCTCTTCTGAACTCTGTAAATCATCCATAGCTTGTTCTTTGCCAAGGTAATCAGTTAACTTGTTCTGCTGCGATCTGTATTTCAAACTTGACAAAATTTCCCGTTTCTATGGTCACTTGTCGGGTACTAAATTATCTATGCTTGTGATATTTCCTCCGTCCACTATCGGATATTGTTTGGCGATTATTGGCTGTCATCACGTCACTCCAAGAAAAAAAGTGAGTGTGTCCCTGTGTTTGCTACTAAAGTTTGACAGACCCATCATTCTCATAGATAGTGATGTGAAGTGAGAGTTGCTGTGAGTCGTTTAGATCTGTCCTGTTCTCTCTCTCCCCCACCCAGCCTCCCTCGAGTCATGTCCTCTTCGACCTCCAGTGGTGCTACTAGTGAGATGCTGTTTGCGTGTACCAACTGCCACAAGAGATGTAAGTTTGAAGACCTGTCTTCAAACCAACAGCTCTGTAAGGTAAGAGTGTTGTAGGAAGTGGAAGTGTGCTCAGTGTTGCAACTGTATCAGGTGCACTGGTCTTTATTTCATATGACTATTATAAATCAATGCCTGCCAGGAAAGACGTTTGCTGTGCATGGTGTATCTTGTTTCCTATATACTGATGTATGTTTAAAAGAGTTAGTTCTGATGGAATTGTTTGGTGTGGTAGATTTGAGGTTGTTTCTATTTATTGAGCCCTCTAGATGTTTGACATTCTTTAAGTGACCACAATTCAATTATAGGACTACTTGTTACACCTCAAGAATGTGTCAGTTTCTCAAGACTATCACACTTCTCTCTCTCTCTCTCTCTCTCTCTCTCTCTCTCTCTCTCTCTCTCTCTCTGTAGGGTTGTCGGAAACAGTTTCCACTGGTCACTTGTACCTACTGTCGATTAGAGTTTCACCCTATCAAGTGAGTGTGTCTCCAGGTGCTAAATGTATAAGAGTGCACGTCTCAGTCGTACATTCAATTAGTCTAGTACTCTGGGAAGAGTCTAAACATCCATAACGTCATGTAATACATTTAAGGTGGCTCTACATCTGTCATAATGTTATATCTATTTGCACATAATTATGTGTGTATGTGGTCATGTGTGCTGGGTATAGTCATTACTTAACTTATCAGCTGACCGGACCTGTATGTGTGCAAATTCATGTGAACAGGAATGCAACAGATAAAGACAGTCGTCCTGCCTGTGAACACTGCTCTAGAGATTTCAAACAGCATGGGACTGTGAGTGGATGCCTGTGTGTGTGTGTGTGTGTGTGTGTGTGTGGATCATTCCTCATACCAATTATATATATACTAGTTCAATTTAAATCACCTCCCATTGTGTTCTCTCTCACTGCAGCCATCTTTTTGTAGTATTTGCAATCTCCAATCAGCATTTAGTGGGAAGAAATGCTCAAGGTACGCTAACCTTATTAAACTCAATTGTGTTTTGGGTATGCACACATATAACCTAATACACGATTGTACAATATTATTATAACCGCATTACATAGCATCCTGTGCACTCCTACGATGTCATACATGCNTACACCTCAAGAATGTGTCAGTTTCTCAAGACTATCACACTTCTCTCTCTCTCTCTCTCTCTCTCTCTCTCTCTCTCTCTCTCTCTCTCTCTCTCTCTCTGTAGGGTTGTCGGAAACAGTTTCCACTGGTCACTTGTACCTACTGTCGATTAGAGTTTCACCCTATCAAGTGAGTATGTCTCCAGGTGTTAAATGTATAAGAGTGCACGTCTCAGTCGTACATTCAATTAGTCTAGTACTCTGGGAAGAGTCTAAACATCCATAACATCATGTAATACATTTAAGGTAGCTCTACATCTGTCATAGTGTTATATCTATTTGCACATAATTATGTGTGTATGTGGTCATGGGTGCTGGGTATAGTCATTACTTAACTTATCAGCTGACCGGACCTGTATGTGTGCAAATTCATGTGAACAGGAATGCAACAGATAAAGACAGTCGTCCTGCCTGTGAACACTGCTCTAGAGATTTCAAACAGCATGGGACTGTGAGTGAATGTGTGTGTGTGTGTGTGTGTGTGTGTGTGTGTGTGTGTGTGTGCATGTGCGTGAATCATTCCTCATACCAATTATATATATATACTAGTTCAATTTAAATCACCTCCCATTGTGTTCTCTCTCACTGCAGCCATCTTTTTGTAGTATTTGCAATCTCCAATCAGCATTCAGCGGGAAGAAATGCTCAAGGTACGCTAACCTTATTAAACTCAATTGTGTTTTGGGTATGCACACATATAACCTAATACACGATTGTACAATATTATTATAACCACATTACATAGCATCCTGTGCACTCCTACGATGTCATACATGCACACACACACACACACACACACACACACACACACACACACACACATACACATGATGTGCTAATCAATGGTTCTACTGCAACAGGTGTACCCACTCGGAAAAGAAATACGGCCCACCCATAGAGTGTGATCGTTGTAAGCTAGTGTGTGCCTTTAAGAAACCAGAGGACATCAAGAGAAAGGTGAATGAATGAAATAATATTGTTATTGCTTTACAATGCCCAATGAGAAAGAACTTGAGGCAGTGTATGTGCCTCTACTACTGATTACTGGTACAAAGCATAATAAAGTGGTAGAGAAAGAAAAGTTGATCCTGTATAATGATATTATATTGCCTGTAAAGGCAAGGTCTTGACGATAATCAGGTGTGGATGTTAATGCTCTTTACTGTAGGTTGATGGCCAGACATTGTGTCTCTTGTGCACCATAAACTACAAGAAGGCACAGTTTAAGAAGAGGACACACGAACAGAAGTCGAGCAAACCATCCTCTTCCACTTCTTCACAATCATCTTCAATAAAACGTCAACAACAACACAGCTCAGCTAAACATGCTCTCAGACATAAAGATAAAGACAAAGAGTAAGCTCTATGGCTTTCTGGAAGTTGTCAGCTTATTGACACTAAGCTTCGTACCCATGCCACTCCCCCGTTTTTAGTAATGTGTTACCATGCTAAAAATCATTATACAGTGTAATATCATCATTAGCATTACTAGGAGTGGCCTGTGTATAAAGCTAGTGCACGTATCTAGTTGGATCAAGTTTGCATATTTAGCCGGTGATGTTATTCCGTGTCATAGTAATTAATGCATGTATTTCCAATGATGGGAAAATAATAAGTGTTAGCGTGCATGACGTCCAAATGCTGCACATTCTGCAGCGCACAGTGTTTTGGCCGTTTACTATTTGCAGTGTGTGTAGTCGCATCCCTTTTGTGGGAAGGGCAATAAATGTTGGCTTATTGGTTGTTTAGTGAGACAAACATGTACACGGCTCCAGTTCTTTTCACCAAGCTGGCTCAGTGATCACTCCCATATGCATGCATAATATACACAGTATCTTGTGTATTGTAATGTATACGTTGTTGAGATCTACTGTGTCTTTTGCAGGCCAGCGTTGAAGAAGCTCAAAGTGGATAAGACCATCAGTGCACCTGATCCTTTACCAATGACACAATCTCTCTCCTTCCTAGGGAGGTAAAAATAACATTACAAACTATATGGGTGTTACTTGGTGGTGTACCTCAGATTAGTGGCTAGTGTTAGGGTTAATGTATTGTAGTGTCTAAGTATACTGTGTTATGTACTAACTGCTGTCATGTGTTGTGTGTCTGTAGGGATTCTCAACCTCTGGACGTACTCAGCTCAAACCATATGCTGGAAACGGACAAGCTTCAAAATGAGGTAACTTGCTTGTAACTATGGGATGTTTGTATTGCCATTTCACATGCCTTTGAAGAGGATATCCTGTTTGGTTTTGACCGAGTCTGGCTTGCTGTGTGTTGTCTGTTTCAGATTGCCAGTCTAAAGAAGCAGTTGGCTCAAAAGGAACAAGCTTTGATAGAAAAGGACAAACAGGTGGGTACCAAGCATAGGTGTTGGTTTTGGTTTGTATCTTTTGCTGTGTAGCTACGGATTATTCTGTCCATGTTGAAGATTTATGAAATCTGCTGGTATTAATGTTAGATTTGTTCATTGAAAGCTGAGGTTCTTGAGAAGGATAAGGATTCTAGGGTGAAATTTCAGACATTGCAGAAGACTCATAGCGAAACAGTTGAACAGTTGCAGGTAGGGCTAGATGTGAAGTCAATGGATCTGTGTAATGGTGGTATCATTCATTGGTATTAATGATAAAATTATCCTGCTTGTACTCACACACACACAGGCTGAAATTAGAACTCTTAAGAAGCAACTTGTTCAAACAAATCCCAAGAAGACATCCTCCAGTACACAAAACAGCATTAACTCTAGCTTAGCTTCTTTAGCAAGCAGTCTAGCTGCAACTCCCAATTCTACAACAAGTTCAAGTCGAGATGAAAAAGATTAGCTGATCCTCAAGTTCCACTTTGAACCACCACTACTCCCTTTCCCCATCTTCTTTCCCTTTCTCCTGTGTCGTCTTTTCTTGGAAATCATTCTTTTATGTTGCGTGTGTGTGTGTGTGTGTGTGTGTGTGTGCTGTACTGGCAACATCATGTGTATTATTGTTTTTGCATTTCAACTGTTCGGTTTTGTCACTAGGGGATTTTTAAAAATTTTCCACATCTTTTGTAAGAGTACATTCTTCTACAATACATACAGTATAAAATTATTATTTATATATCTATTTGTTGTCTGTCACATCATGCAGTTTAGATTTTCTCTATAGTTTGTTTCTGTGCAAATCTCCCGTTCATGTACATGACATGTTACAAAAAAAAAAAAAAAAATTCAAACACTCAGACAATGATGTCATTTCCCGCCATTGGATAAAAGGCAGCTGCATGCATGCAGAGCTGAAACTTAGAAGCCAGCCGAGATGTTTTCATCTGTGAGTGTCTTGTCTCTCCTGCTATTGTCTTTGGGCACGACCAGCCACTCAAATTTACAGGAAACTTCTGTTGTTGTGCAGGTAATAGAATAATAATTATGTCTAAGTATGGATGCCCTGTCAATGAGGAATGTTTAGCACATTGAAGTTTCTCTTATGCATAAANAAGACTTGGGCACAAGTACTGAGTCATGTGCCAAAGCAATACTTTTTATAGCACTGCCCATTACTACCGTGACTGCTTATATATTTTTTTGAAATTTTTACTACTTGTTCATTCACTTTTTTCAACACTACAGTGAGGAGACTATCAGAGACTGGTTAGTCCCTACAAAAAGCTTAGTTATCTGAGTAGAAGCTAGAGCATCTAATGCGCATGCACATTAGATGCCACGTGGATAATCAATGACCTTTGAACTCTACAAGAAGATGGCTACATACAACTCAAAATCAATATCTAATGGCAAAAAAAGGGTTTGGATATGTACATACAAAGCTGAGTGATTCAGATTACTTGGTATAATTATATGCACCTGTTCTGCTTGAAAATCTATCCTAAATGTTCAATTCTATTTAGCCCCCTCCTAAGTGGATATGTGTTGCTTGAACTTGGGAAATTATCATAATTATTCACGCAACAAACTCATTTCTTGCTTTGCATAGGAAGTTTACCATGCAAGCAATTTTTCATTGGATCGAGTGAATCATGATTATACAGAGCTCTGACATACATTTTGTGGTTGATCACCACCATGCAAATATCATACTGCTTATACACAATGTCATGTAGTCCAGTAGAAGCTCACCAGGGTCAAAGGTTTAATTTTAGCAGGTTCAAAAGTCATCTACCGGAAAGTACACTCCTGCACACCCCATAAGATTCTTGTACACCCTCATAATTATGATTCTTGGATACCCGGCTCATAATGTTCCTGAACACCCTCATAAAATTCTTGTAAACTCTCATAAAATTCCTGCACACCCTCATGTGATTCTTGGACACCCTCATGACTTTCTTGGACACCCTCATGTGATTCTTTCCCACCCTCATGAGATTTTTGTACACCCTCATGTGATTCATTCACATCCTCATTGACTAGAATCATAGTCACCCTAATTTTGACACTGATAACACACCATAGGACTGGCACCATTGTGGTCAGAGTGATGAGAGCTTTCAAATGATATGGTTTACTTGTGAAATTGGAAAATGGTAATTTTTGTCAAAATCGTACTAGAACCTTTTCTCCGATTAAAACTACTAGAGAACCTAAGAACCTTTCCCACTAAAACTAGTGGAGAACCCAAGAACCTTTTCCTACTAAAACTAGTGGAGAACCCAAGAACCCAACTAGTGGAGAACCCAAAAACCTTTTCCTATTAAAACTAGTGGAGAACCCAAGAACCTTTCCAACTAAAACTAGTGGAGAACCCAAGAAAAAGACTAGGCTTTTCCCATTAAAACTAGTGGAGAATCCAAGAACCTTATCTCATTAAAACTACTGGAGAACCTAGGAACCTTTCCCATTATAACTATACTGGAGAACCCAAGAACCTTTCCCACTAAAATGAAGGCACCGATGGTGCATAAGCCTCAGCGCACTCAACTAGCTAGCACACTGTGCAAAAAAGTGTATCACTAAGAACTTCAGCAACTAATCCATCTAAACTCATAGCTAACTTTGAGTGTGGTAAAGCAGCACATGTCACAGACTATGAACCAGATTAGCTTTGCTACAATCATTATACATGCATTAGAATACTCAGCTGCTGTCAAATAGCAAAGTCTAGCTGCTGGACCTACAGTGAGTCTAACTCAGTGATGCACTGATTTATTTAGCTTGCTATATCAAGCTGGCCACAATGTAAAAATCTTTGCATGCCCTATATATATGCTTACATATATAAACCTGTCTGTCTTGCCAAACAACAATGGCCAACAGTTCAGCAACAGCAGCCATTCAGAGAGCCATGTTCCTCAGTGTGCTTGTCAGTATTTACTACACAAATTCGCACACCAAATTAGTAGGCGTGGTCTCGAAGCTAAGCGCTCAGAAAGGCACAAAAGCCTGAAATTTCAGAAACTAAAGAATTTTAGACAACAAAAAATATATTTCTACAAGATCATTCAGATTTATGAACGCAAGTACCATCAATTTTGCAATGCGACAGACACACAAAACGACTACCGTAATCCTCTGCACGTGCTACGCACGCGCCGAGGCTTAATAAGTTTTGTTGGAATTGCCAAGACTTGAGAAAGTGATCATTCTTCCAGACAAGAACAGTGATTCCAATATTCCCCCGCCTATTCCCAACCCCCTAAAACCTAAACAAGAAAGGGTCTGGTGCCCAGACTAGGTTCCATCATGGTATGATGGTAGCCTCATTCCCAGGCTCCTCCACTGAGGAAAGAAAATATATACGAGGGAGGAGCCTGGGAACGAGGCTAGTATGATGGTTTTAGGTTCTTGGGTTTTCATCAATGTATGATGGTTTTAGGTTCTTGGGTTCCATCACGGTATGGGTTCTTGGGTTTTCATCATGGTATGATGGTTTAGGTTCTTGGGTTTTCATCACGGTATGATGGTTTTAGGTTCTAATTGGGTTCTTCCATTATGGTATTATGGTTTTAGGTTCTTGGGTTTTCATCATGGTGTTTTAGGTTCTTGGGTTCCATCATGGTATGATGGTTTTAGGTTCTTGAGTTCCATCATGGTATGATGGTTTTAGGTTCTTGGGTTTTCATCACGGTATGATGGTTTTAGGTTCTTGGGTTTTCATCACAGTATGATGGTTTTAGGTTCTTGGGTTTTCATCATGGTATGATGGTT
>CAXIPT010000008.1:910128-944115 GCA_964030475.1 Tethya wilhelma | reverse complement strand
AGAGAGAGAGAGAGAGAGAGAGAGAGAGAGAGAGAGAGTCTCCACTTGCGAGGGAGTGCCTCTAATCACATTAGACAGGTGTACGTGAAGAAGACTGTCCTCTGAGATATCACTGAATGAGAACAATGAAAGAGCATTGCTCAACACCACCTGCCCCATAATTACCTCCCACACACACACATTACAAATTAGCAGCGGTGAGCTTGTAAACAGGTCATTATGTACATACTATACTATGTGTAAGTATCCACATATACAATAAGTATTAGGCTATTATATAATACACCACAAGCACGCACACGAAAGAATTGCTACCTGTGCAAATGGAAGTGTGCACACCATAACAACAGTACTATACTGTAGACAATACATCACAGTACACATCTGAAATCACTACATACACCTATTCTGACTGGCAAACGGTTGCATGTGTATATATGCACCCTAAGGTTTTATCACCGAAAGGTGCAACAAGGCTTCAATGGAAGATTGAGCAATAGTTAACTCTTACCACAACAATTGGATGAGGACACTCTTTAAGTAACCTGATCTTAATGGATATAAACACTCATTATCGAAAACAATGACTGCTCATGTTCTTTCATCATAGCTAGTTCACTCCTATGGGATTACAAGCAAGTATGAACATGCCCTGTACATACTTTATACTAACAAAGTGCACCTGCAATGCCACTTTGACTAATTGATGAAAAGGCTCACACCCTGTATAATTGCTCTCCCAATTCCTACAAAATTAGATCATTAATTAAGTGGAAATTAAGAGCCTAGCTAATCATTTGGTTGATTGACACAAACAACATTTTTTCAATCCCTAGCAAAGGCTGTATCACCATGTACTAAAGTAATGGTAACCAAGGAAACAAACACAGACAGAGCTATGGCTGGCTTCACAAGTTGCTAGGTCCACCTAATTGCATTAAAGTTATAAACACGCTCAAATTAAGCCAATACCTCTGTGCTTTGTTGGGTCAACAAGTGCAGAAGACCCTCTCAAAAACTCCACTTGATAAAAGACATCCGCTGCCAAATCAATAAGCTCGAACTTTTGACTTCCTTCATACTTCCTGCAACAAACAATGAAACATCATCACATGACCATCACATGACTATCACATGGAAAAAGGAAGAAGAAGACGAAAAAAAGAGAATATCTTAAACTGACCCTGCTAGTCTCAGTCTGGCAGAAGCAGAATCAAAATCAGCCATGATAAGGTCGTAGAGTTTCTCGAGGTTTCTTCCCCACAAGATGTCATTGGCTGCCCACGCTCCCTGCTCATCTGTGTGTGTGCCCCTGGGGTGATGAATACGGAGTTGAATCCTTAAGAAGTTGATGATCTGGTCCCTCACAGAGGCCTGGCACCTGTTCCAAAGAGGAAGAACATTTGAGAAGACATCTTCACCTACAAAGAGAGAGAGAGAGAGAGAGAGAGAGAGAGAGAGAGAACCGCTGATATTAGAGAGTAGGGTATTAGTTTTATCTATGGAGAAACATGCACAGTATAGCCTCGTTCCCAGGCTCTCTCCCTTCCTATTTTTACGTGCACACATGCATAAAGATTCACTGGGAGAGAGCCTGGGAACAGGCAATGTACAGTACACGTCACAATAAAGATTGATAGATAAACCCTTAAAAATGCATTTCTTGTAGCTGGTGCTGTAATCTTAATTGACACACAGACAGCAGTGTGTGTTTTGTCAGTGTACAAGGACAGACAACCTAACAAGACCCTTTGCCTGGAGTTACATAACCATCATACGAATGGACACAGTGACACTGGAAATGGCACACATTCCACAAATACCAGAATAAAATATCATAGAGGGTGAAGACAAACTATGTACAGGGAGAATATCAGCTGTGGAAGCTCTAGTAGACCACAATGGGAGCCCAGAGCAAAGCCAGTGTGTAGTACTAGGCTTGTTTGATAGCATAAATAGCTCAGCCCCAAACATCTGTGAATTGTGTTCAAGAGTGCATGCTTGTACGCACCTAGTTTTGAGAGTCTTCCTCTGGCATTGACTGCCACAGCTGGTGCAGCCGAGAAGATGTTGAGAGAGGCTAGGAGATGTTCCAGCACTTTAGGGTTCTTCTCTTCACTGTGTGCATGTGTGTGTGTGTGTGTGTGTGTGTGTGTGTGTGTATGTGTGTGTGTGTGTACATGTGTATGCGTGTGTGTGTGCACGTGTATGTGTGTGTGTGTGTGTTAAAGATTGGTGTTTACATGTATGGACCAACAATACTACTAGAGTGCACAAACAACACACTACTGTATTACACAAAGACATGTGTACACAGTCAAGTATGTGCACACGTGGTGGTCATTGGCAAAGTGTGCACACACTCTCACAATAGTGACAATACTTAATTCCACTATCATTATCCCATGTATAGCAGGCCTCACAGGTGAATGGCGTGGCAGGCATTAGATCATCTTACAACAGATGGGAGTTGTTGCTATGGAAACAAGTACACTCCATAGTTGCCACTATGTGTTACACTATACCATTCTATTTTCCATATAGCCTCCTAATACATATACATACATACATACATATATACATACATACATACATACATACATACATACATACATACATACATACAGTAGCATGCACACATCTGGCCTTTTTAAACAGTTCCTGCCGAGGACGTCAACAAACAACTAAAACTGGTCAGAACTGGTTTGGTCTATACTGCAACTATACTCCAAATGGAAGTTGCGCAATGAGGTTAAATTCAATTATGGAAAAACCATTACATGTCAGCAAAAACTAAAATTTTGTACAAAANAGGTTCTTGGTTTCTCATCACTGTATGATGGTATAGGTTCTCAACACATTATCAAGAATATCTCAGCATAAGAAGGTCGTATTGAGCCGGGATTGGTACCATTGTGATTCATCACGGTATGGGTTCTTGGGTTTTCATCACGGTATGATGGTTTTAGGTTCAACTTCTTGGGTTTTCATCACGGTATGATGGTTTTAGGTTCTAATTGGGTTCTTCCATTATGGTATTATGGTTTTAGGTTCTTGGGTTTTCATCATGGTGTTTTAGGTTCTTGGGTTCCATCATGGTATGATGGTTTTAGGTTCTTGGGTTTTCATCACGGTATGATGGTTTTAGGTTCTTGGGTTCCATCATGGTATGATGGTTTTAGGTTCTTGGGTTTTCATCACGGTATGATGGACTTTTAGGTTCTTGGGTTTTCATCACGGTATGATGGTTTTAGGTTCTTGGGTTCCATCATGGTATTATGGTTTTAGGTTCTTGGGTTTTCATCATGGTGTTTTAGGTTCTTGGGTTCCATCATGGTATGATGGTTTTAGGTTCTTGAGTTCCATCATGGTATGATGGTTTTAGATTCTTGGGTTTTCATCACGGTATGATGGTTTTATAATTAGGTTCTTGGGTTCCATCATAGTATGATGGTTTTAGGTTCTTGGGTTTTCATCACGGTATGATGGTTTTAGGTTCTTGGGTTTTCATCACGGTATGATGGTTTTAGGTTCTTGGGTTTTCATCACGGTATGATGGTTTTAGGTTCTTGGGTTCCATCATTGTATGATGGTTTTAGGTTCTTGGGTTTTCATCACGGTATGATGGTTTTAGGTTCTTGGGTTCCATCACGGTATGATGGTTTTAGGTTCTTGGGTTCCATCACGGTATGATGGTTTTAGGTTCTTGGGTTTTCATCACGGTACTCAGAAGGCACAAAACAGGTGGCTTTAATTTTAACTTGACAATGCAAGAGGAAAATGTTATGGTTTTCCATTAAAGTCATATGTTGCAACATAACATAGTATAGACAAGCTGTAGAGTCTGTTAATGGTTCTCCAGAACATTTTGGAGACGGATTGTTACTCCATAATTTAAAGACCACTAAGTGTTGGCTACACAACACCAAAATGGCATTTTTACATAAATAATACAATTTCAGCACTATATAACACTATTTAAAACTGAACTACAACCAATATATTCATATACTATGATTACAAAATAGTGTTAATCAGCAATGCAAACGGTTTCAAACCACTCACTCTGTAGGTTCAGCGCAGGCAGCTGCCAAAATTTTACTAAATCAGGACGTCCCGTGTGTATTTGTATGGAAGTATTGGCTCACGTAATCCGTGTTTCCAATCCCGGTGTGGGGAATATAATATTATCTATGATATTATACATGCACAGACACCTCTGAGGAAAGATACATTTGTGATAGTGAAATATTGCCTTGCTTTACGGTAGGTAATGGTTCTCAAGTCTCCCATAACACTTCCACTGGGAGGATCTGAGGATGAATCCAACAACACTGCATCAGCCATTTTCCTGTTCCGTAACCTAGTAGGTTCATTACTACCCCTAGGCCTCTTCATGCAGTGGTAGAGAATACATAGGTGCATGAGCCACAATCATTGTGTTGATTTTTTTATATAATTATAAACATTGCAGTACACTAGATACAGACGTGGCAACTGCAGCTTCACAATTCAATCATCCGATCATCGCAAGAAATGGTATACACACACATTCGACTTCAACACATGTCCAGGTACATATACCGTATAGCCGGAAAATTTGGCGGATTGGCGGATGAGACTTAGTAGCGCCAAATTAAAATCCGCCAATATTTAGTGCGTGTACGTATACGTATACGTATATGCGTACATACGCATATTGTGCACGTGATCGGCTCGCTCCGCCAAATTAAAATCCGCCAAATTTAATTCTCACCAAATTTTCCGGCTATATGGTAACCTACATTATTAGCTTGGTACCATACAAATACAACAATGAGTAGTATTAGCGATTTATAGCACGAGTACCATGAAAGCTAATACTATGAGTGGGCATCCTATAACCGGTTTGTACCACAGAAGTTTTCATAGCTACTTATTGCACGGGAAAACTGTTTTCCCCATGCAATAAGTGACTACTTATTGCACAGCTGACGAGTTCAGGGAGGTCAGCATGCTATGCGGGATTTATTCAATGTGCAGTGCCTTTGAACTATAACGCTTCTGTGGTACAAGCGTACACAGGTACTTTATCACATATTCCATGAAACATACACCATAACACTAGCTGAGCCACACAACTGTACTGGAGTCGACCAGGTATGTGTCTAACTTTGGTTTCACAAGATAGCTGAGTAAGATTGAAGCTATGTCATCAATCCTAATGGTTGCAGGATCCTGACAGAAGTTGTTCGCCTGTCGACTGTGCCATCAAGTATCATGGCAGGAGGAACTTCTATCGAAATACGACAGGCAAGTGTGAGGAGGTTGTTGACTGTGACACTCGAGGGAAGGATGGAATCAGCGTGGTTGCAGTAAGCCACACCTTTGATTATAATTTCAGATTGTTAATATACAATCAGTGCATGCCATATAAATGTACAATGGTAACTCAATTATGTTTAATTGTTGGTATGTCACTGCCCCTATTGTCAATTGCATGTAAGACCGCCCATTACATGATAACATTTACCTCGAGTCAGCAGGTATTCCTGCACTGTTTTCTCTACTGTATGTTACTGTATACAGTACTATGATTGGGAGACTAATACGTGTCATCGTCTGGATTGGTTGGAGGAGAACGAGTTCTCACACGTTGAGTCAGACACTGAGATTCCAGCTGAAATAGACCCGTCACAAACAACATACTTCCCTGATTTCGAACCAGAAAGACTCAAGACTATGGTGCGTTATATGTCTCTTAACTTTTGACTAACTGAATTGCCAAGTTTATGTGATATGTAACTGTATAGCTGGAAATATTGATAGTTAAAAATATGAATTTGATGATTTAGTCCACAGATATAGAATTTAAATTTGACGGTTTGTGTGTACATTTAGTACATGTATATACAGTGGCCAAAATATTGGCAGATTTAAATTTGGTGAATTAGACTTTGATGTACTTTGACTATCAAACCGTTTAATTAAAATCCCTGTCAGTATTTCTTGCTACTGGTACTGTATAGCGGGAAAGTTTTGTGGTGTCTAACTTAGTGGGTGTCTCTCGCCAAACATGTTTGCATTCTTGGGCTGACCCATACAGTATATATGTTACTAAGAATTTTGTGGATAAAAAAAACTTTGCGGATGGATCGTGATCCGTAAAAACTGCGAAAGTTAAACTCCATGAAACTTTTCTGCTATATGATCTGATCATCTTGAATGACTTGAGCGTCTATCGGATCCCACCATATACAGGCAGCTAAAGGTCAATACAAGCTGGAGTGTAACCATGGTGTTCAGAATGGGATCTACTGTGACTGTAATGAAGGATGGATGTCTAGTGGAATACACGAAGATGATATTGAAAACTTCCACTGGTGTGACACTCAAATGCTCGACACATCCTCCGTACAACATCAACCAAGACGACTCAGTAAGGCCCAGGAAGTATTCCTTATCATTGTATCCTCAAACCAGAGTAATATACACCATGCTATCGGCTAGGTCTGCATGTGTTTCCTTGTACCCAATTTCAGAAAGCTGCTTCACAAAATCAGCAAACAACGTAGAGCTTAGTGCATGATATTGTTTCTCATGCTACCTTTGTTTCTTTAACTAAGGTTTGACCTCAGTTTCTTTTCCTGGGCAACTGTATGCTCATCGCAGTCTGGTTCTATGTGTCTTATAAGGTCTGTTGCAAGGAGAAGTTCTGGCACTTCTACTATGCAATCCGGGGGACATATCAATACAAAAAATTACACCAGAATGACGACTAGCCTAATGCAACCACAGATGTATCAGAGTCAGTAACCATTATAAACGTGTGTCTGTGTTATTGTTAACCAAACGAAGATGCAGATACAGTACTAGTATCTATGGAGTAGACTTATTCTTCATTGATGTACAGAGTGCCAGGCTCAATTTACATGTGATGAGTAGGAAATGACCTTTCTATGATATGGAATGGTCATTGTACTACAGTTTGAGTGTGGTCACTTTACTCTTCAAAAATAAAGTCAGTTTTCAAATTCTATAGAACTCAACACTAGAATTATGAACCATACTAATATAACAAAATGTGGCGATATCTGTAATACATATCAATCAGCTAGGCTATTACAGAATGAGCTATTTTCTACATTCACAACTTTTACTACAGCAGTATTACAGGATACATTAGTTTTATAAACATGTGCAGCACAGTTTAAGCTGAATCGGTCTTGACATTTTCAGCTCGTGTGAGATTCTCAGTGTCTAAATCAGCATTTGTGGCATCTGCTATGCCAACACTATTATTACTTTGCCACTCAGTGCTGTTGGTGTCTTTGCTTTGGTCAGTCTCAGCATGTACATTGAAAAATGCAGTCATTTCAACAGCATCAGAAAAGCTAGACTGCTCTTTGGCAGTTCTGTTTTTTTCATCCTTTTCATTGTCGAGAAAAGTAGATTTCATGACCCATGCTACAACAGAGATGAGGATTGACGGAACAAGAGAGAGAACAGTTAATGGAGCTGAACTGGCTACAGATGCTCTCCCAATCACAAGCAAATACAGCAAAGCAAAGATCAAGAGGAAATAGTACAAGAAGAAAATGGTCATTACGATCATGCCTACGATCTTCAGCTTCAATTTATGGTCACTTATTGCTCCATCAATGTAGTCGTTGAAGCTTACTTTCAGAGTAAGGCCCCGCTTTAAGAAAGTTGTGAGGTACACTATTGAAAATATCATTATGATAACAGTTGCTATGAAAACATAGACTGTGATGATCCGTGTAGGGTACGCAAAAGATAGTATAAAGGTGGGAAAAAAGGCATACATCAAAATGTAAGCAAAATAGGCCATAGACCAAACAAAGCACTTGAAGTGAGCATCATCTCTGGGGGTTTCATGCTTCTTGTAATGACCACGATGTAAAAGATAGTACTTTCTGCATATTTTGAACAAAGAAAATACCCCAGGAGCGTAGTACACCACAGCTGCGAAGAATATAATGATAATTGTATCATGATCTTTAACATGAGCTGCCCATGTAATAGACATGGCAAGTTCAGTAGCTACTTCGAGCACAATGAAACTAACAACAACTATCATAATACCTTTCAAGACTTCAGGGTTCTTTTTTGCAAACATTGACTGAGTACCTTTTTTTTTGTTCTTAGATGCAAGAAAGAATATTGTAGCAAGGCAGATCACATAGAGTATTATTGTACTCACTACATATAAGAAGTACAATGAGATATCTGAACTTCTTCGGATATCTTTTGGGGATACTTTTATCTTGTCTAAAGTAAAACCAACCAAATTAGTGTTTTCGCTGTCAGTAATTATTCCAGTGTTGCTTCGTCCTGCCTCAATTCTTAACTGCACATAAAGATCATTATTCACTGTTATTATAAAATTAAATTAAAAAATTTTAATTTTTATTTATAATAATAATAATAAATTAAATTAAATAACAGAATCCAGATAAGATCTGGAAAATTTTTTTTCCGGATTCTGAGTTTTCGAACACTTTTCAAGGCTTAGATCTATAAGCCTTTTTGATTAGGCCTAATCACTCGAGCTCAGACCTAAGCTTAGACCTAATCTTGAAGCTTAGGCCTAAGCTTAGACCTAATCATGAAGCTTAGGTCTAAGCTTAGACCTAATCATTGAAGCTTAGGCCTAAGCTTAAACCTGCTTAGGCCTAATCATGAAGCTTAGATCTAAGCTTAGACCAGCTTAGGCCTAATCAAGTGGCTTAGATCTAAGCTTTTTAAACTCTTTGAAATTTCAGAATCTGGAAAAAAAATTTTCCAGATCTTATCTGGATCCTGACAATGCTAGCTATAAATATATATCTGACCTTACCAATGCATTGAGATCACTCAAAACTGAGTTGAACAATTCAGCAGTTGGAATACAAGTTAAAGAGCTATTGAAGTGAAGATCGATGTGTAGCGTTGGTAAGTCATAACTTCCATCCCAAAGCAATGACTCCACTGAGGGTCCACTCCCAATGTGAAGTCTGTCTAGTATGTTGAACATTACTGTCATCAGGGCAAATGTTCTCTCGAACTATTCAAAAGTTTAGTCTCATCTGTGATATTTGCAGTGCAGTAGCTTTGGAATTGGAAATTTTCTGTAACACTTTCATCAAGTATTATGTGGTAAACCACTCTCAGCAATACAGGATGGGAATTGGGAGCATAAAAGAAGGTTCTTTGCAATCTGTAAATGTTTCCTTTATCTGTCACAAGAGAATCTTCCATTAGTGTGTAGAGCTTTGAGCAGATTTCATGATTAGCAGTGTAATCACAAACTCCAACACCATCTCCTTGTAAGATAAATGAGGCTAACAGTAATCCAATCAAAGCAATCATATTTATTTTGCTTGTGACTGAAATGACTTGAAGTTCAAGTTAGAATATTTTTTCCCCCTGCAGGTAGACTGGTCACAACAAATGTTTGCCCTAATTTATTTAGCACAATCAATTTATATTCACTGCTGACTGCTGCGAATAATTTTCATTCCTATGATTATTATCAAGAGTATAATACTCTTGTTATTATACTAACAATGATCATCAGGGGTAGTCTCGCGGGCCAGCCCCTTGGGAAGAGTCTGGCCTGCGAGACTACATCAGGGGCGTAACTTAGCCTCTTTCCCAGGCTCTCACCATTGACCTTAGCCTCGTTCCCAGCCTCCCAGGCCCATTTCCCAGGCCCAAAACGAGGCTACATTGACCTTACACGTATACACTTGCGGTTAGGAAGGACGTTCCCAGGCTCTCACCTTTGACCTTACCACGGTAATTTAATTTTCAGCGCGCGCGATCAACGTAACTCACGTGATCTCTAATTCCCGGGTACCGGGCCCGCGGGTACGTGGGTACCGGGTGCACGCACTGCATATGCACTGGTACATACATGTACATGGTGCTGGTGGGCTGGATTAGGGGCGAGCCTGAGCGAGTCATATAGATATAGCCTAGAGTGTGGCCTGATATCTTTACAAAGATAACTACGATAGTGCTGTGAAGATAGCCAACATCAAGGAACAGATCGTATTTTATAGTATATATGCGGCACCAAGGGTAGCAAATTTTCTGATTAGCAGCGTAATCACTAACTCCACCATCTCCTTGTAAAATAAATGAGGCTAACAGTAATCCAATCAAGATTCAAAGCAATATTTCAGCAGATTGTGACTGAAAACTGTGACTTCAACTTTTGAGTTAATTAGTATGTTTTTCCTGCAAAAAGTGGCTCCTAATTTATTTACCACAATATTCACTGCTGACTGTTGTGAATTTCATGGATAGAAATAAGGCTTGCCAAATTGGAATGCTGAAACATTGAAGCAAGTGTAATGGGTACATGTTGTGATGAGGAAACATACTCCCAGACCATACTTTCATCAATCAATCATCAATTGATTATAAGCTTGAAATATCAAAGTTTATTTATTGCTAATTAATATCATACGTACGGTAGTACGTATAGTAGGAATGGACCGACTGTCCCATTATCATAGACACAATACAAAATGTTTATGTTCATAAACTTTCAAAGAATGACAGCTAAGCCTTCAGACATAGATTAAAGCCTCCCTCAGTGGATAGTGAGTGCGATTTTGTTTTCTTCTTCCTTCCTTTCTTCCTTCCTTCCTAACTGACAAACTTGAACGCGATTTCCAGACAAACAAAAGGCATTCAGCCAGCTTTAACTGTACAGTGGAACTTGACTTCATCCGAACTACGTCCTTTTATACTCGTTTGGTGCCTAAAAGCTATTTAACAAACAAAATCTAGGCATTTAAAACTCTGGTATAAAATACTGCACTTGAATGTAGCCATCTTGATGTAGTAGGTAAAGGTCGTCAACAGACCACGTGGTTTGCATGGATATAATGCGCATGCGCATCCAGTGTACTTGAAAACAGTAGCTCATGCTTTTTGTAGAGACTGACCAGTCTCTGAAAGCTTATACTCAATTGCAATTGAGCACCTTAGTGTTGAAAAAAGTGAACAAACAAGTATAGTAAAAATTTCATAAAAATTAGCAGTGTAGGAATGGGCAGTGCTATAAAAAGAAAGGAAACAAGGCTGGGACTTTAAATTTCGGCACATGACTACTTCATTTTTAAAGTTTTCCAAGCTCACATAGGTTGCCTCTATACCTTCAAATTTATTTAAATAAACCATGACTAAATTGGAATCAGAATTTTAATCATGATTCTATGATAGAGACCACGGAAATGAAGTAGTCATGTGCCGAAATTTAAAGTCCCAGCCTTGTTTCCTTTCTTTTTACAGCACTGCCCATTCCTACACTGCTAATTTTTATGAAATATTTACTATACTTGTGGTCTATAGGAATTATGAGTACTATGGTATGCATTATGACATTAGAAGTATAGAGTACAACTTGAATCTATAAGTATTTCATACCTTCGAATGCAAATAATTAATTATTAAATTGATACATAATACAGTGTGTCTTTATAAAGATACTCCACAACAGCTTTATTTAGTTCAGTATATAGATCCTTTATTAGCTGTAACTGCAGAGCTAGTGTTGTGATGCAAAAATGATTCGGGATTGTGTTTCAACAGTCTTCTATCTTATAGCAATGCTGTTCAGTCTCTCATCAGCTGATACCTATTACGTCACACCAACACCAAGAAGTACTCAATGTTCTGTGGAAAATGGATATCCCTGCTTCAATCTCTCTCATTATGCCTCTCAAGCAAACAACTACTTTGACTCAAATACCTCTCTCATTTTTCAGCCTGGGAACCACACACTTTCATCCAACCTCTACATTCATGATAAGTTTAACTTGACAATGTCTGTTGATACAACTATCATGAATAATGACTCTGATACAGCTACAACCATCACATGTGATGAATCTACTCGAATAATAGTAGACACAGTTCAGTCTGTTGCAATAAAGGGATTGAATTTTGTTGGATGCATGAACAACACTCTCATCCATCTGGACCATCTAGCTATAGAAGAATGCATGTTCAAAGGAGTTCAAGGACGTAATGGACCAACACTGGTACTGACTAGAATAGCTGTGCCTGAAATATTGAGGTGTTCATTCTTCCATTTAAATGGAGGTAGTTACAAACCAGTAGTTGAAGTGGGAGCAGTTGTAGTGACCCATGGTGGTAATTTTACCATGTTTAACAGTACATTCTACAGTATTATCTTGTGTCACTATGGTGTAGGTGCTGCAGCAGTGTACATTGTAAACAGCACCGCCACTCTGAACAGATGTACTTTCAGAAAGAATACCATTCAGAAGATTAACACTGTTAGTGGCATATTTCCAGGAGAGAGCAATAATTTCACTGGCGTGTTCGCTGCTATAGATAGCAATGTTAGAATAGTTGATAGCAATTTCATCCACAACACAGGTGGAGCAATAAAGATAATTAGAAGCAATGCATACGTGTATAATGGGAAATTTATTGGTACTAGAGATGGAGGAGTGACGGTTGATTGTGCTGGCTCTATTGATATAATTGACAGTGCATTCCAAAGCAATGTATTAAGTGGTATAGTCGGCATTTCAAAACAATTTAATTATGGATACATAGGCATTTTTAACAGTAGAGTACATTTCTCTGGCTTTACTACTATATCTAACAACTGTAGAGGAATGATAGCATTTTATAGCAATTTAACGTTCACCGGGAACACTACATTTGTCAATAATTCGCTTGATAATGGTAACTGTAGCTTGAGCACTCCAGACCTAAGAGAAGGAGGAGCATTGGTTCTGCTTCAAAGCAATGTGATTTTTAGTGGAAGGACTGAGCTAATCTACAACACGGCTGAAGTAGGAGGTGCTATGTTTTTGGTAGAAAGTAAGCTTTATGCATATGGAGACCTCATTATTGCAAATAACACAGCAATGTCAGGTGGAGGTATTACTGCACACCAGAGTGAATTGAATTTTGAAGGAAATGTACTGTTAGCTAGAAACAAAGCTTTCCAGCATGGTGGTGGCATCCATGCTATAAGTACGGTCACAAGACTTGTATCTAGTGTCAATAATCTTGATCCCCAACATACCCTTGAGTTTTGTGAAAACCAGGCTGAAAGAGGAGGTGGGATGTGTTTAGAATCCAGTTCCAAACTATACATCATTAAAACTAGGTATGAAGAGGTTGGTATGTCCAATAACGTAGCACTAACATTTACTCGTAACTTAGCCGATTATGGAGGAGCATTGAGTGTTTTTGATGATACAAACATAGCTACATGTAAGTCTTTCCCATTAAGTGGGGAGTGTTTCTTCCAAGTGATTCCTGAGTATTTGATATCGATGATTGATTTTGATCGTTTCAATTTAAACATACTCAACACCTTCTTCTACAACAACACAGCTAGTGTAAGTGGCAGTAATCTCTATGGAGGTCTGATAGATAGGTGTCTATTAACTCCCTATTCTGAGTTTTTCTACAAGTATCCTGAGAATGAAGATACCTATCCAAGCGCAATTCCATTCATTTTCAGTGCTACAAATATTGAACCTCCAATTTCAACCCAAATCACATCTGATGCAGTTCGTGTGTGTTTTTGCAGGGGTAACGATAATGTTCCAGATTGTGATTACAAAACTGGTACTGACTAGCGTAGCTGTGGCTGAAATATTGAGGTGTTCATTCTTCCATTTTAATGGAGGTAGTTATAAACCAGTAGTTGAAGTGGGAGCAGTTGTAGTGACCCATGGTGGTAACTTTACCATGTTTAACAGTACATTCTACAGTATTATCTTGTGTCACTATGGAATAGGTGCTGCAGCAGTGTACATTGTAAACAGCACCGCCACTCTGAACAGATGTACTTTCAGAGAGAATACCATTCAGAAGGTTAACACTGTTAGTGGCATATTTCCAGAGGAGAGCAATAATTTCACTGGCGTGTTCGCTGCTATAGATAGCAATGTTAGAATAGTTGATAGCAATTTCATCCACAACACAGGTGGAGCAATAAAGATAATTAGAAGCAATGCATACGTGTATAATGGAAAATTTATTGGTACTAGAGATGGAGGAGTGACGGTTGATTGTGCTGGCTCTATTGAAATAATTGACAGTGCATTCCAAAGCAATATATTAAGTGGTATAGTCGGCATCTCAAAACAATTTAATTATGGATACATAGGCATTTTTAACAGTAGAGTACATTTCTCTGGCTCTACTACTATATCTAACAATTGTAGAGGAATGGTAGCATTTTATAGCAATTTAACGTTCACTGGAAACACTACATTTGCTAATAATTTGCTTGATAGTGGTAACTGTAGCTTGAGCACTCCAGACTTAAGAGAAGGAGGAGCATTGGTTCTGCTTCAAAGCAATGTAATTTTTAGTGGAAGGACTGAGCTAATCTACAACATGGCCGAAGTAGGAGGTGCTATGTTTTTGGTAGAAAGCAAGCTTTATGCATACGGAGACCTCATTATTGCAAATAATACAGCAATGTCAGGTGGAGGTATTACTTCACACCAGAGTGAATTGAATTTTGAAGGAAATGTACAATTAGCTAGAAACAAAGCTTTCCAGCATGGTGGTGGCATCCATGCTATAAGTACAATCACAAGACTTGTATCTAGTGTCAATAATCTTGATCCCCAACACACCCTTGAGTTTTTTGAAAACCAGGCTGAAAGAGGAGGTGGGATGTGTTTAGAATCCAGTTCCAAACTATACATCATTAAAACTAGGTATGAAGAGGTTGGTATGTCCAATAACGTAGCACTAACATTTACTCGTAACTTAGCCGATTATGGAGGAGCATTGAGTGTTTTTGATGATACAAACCTAGCTACATGTAAGTCTTTCCCTTTAAGTGGGGAGTGTTTCTTCCAAGTGATTCCTGAATATTTGATATCGATGGTTGATTTTGATCGTTTCAATTTAAACATACTCAACACCTTCTTCTACAACAACACAGCTAGTGTAAGTGGCAGTGATCTCTATGGAGGTCTCATAGATAGGTGTCTATTAAGTCCCTATTCTGAGTTTTTCTACAAGTATCCTGAGAATGAAGATACCTATCCAAGCGCAATTCCATTCATTTTCAGTGCTACAAATATTGAACCTCCAATTTCAACCCAAATCACATCTGATGCAGTTCGTGTGTGTTTTTGCAGGGGTGACGATAATGTTCCAGATTGTGATTACAAACCATCAAGAATACAGGTCAAAAAAGGAGAAACATTTCAATTATCTCTTGCCATCGTTGACCAGGTCAATAACACAATAACTGGAGTAGATAGGATTATCTACGCAACTCTTTCACAAGAAGAAAATGGAGGATACTCACAACTGGCCGGGGGACAATACATCCAAATAATAAGCAACAATGACAGCATAATGTGCAATGATCTGAAGTACAATGTGTTTTCTTCAGTTGATTTTGATCAGTTAAATCTGTATGCTGAAGGACCATGTGATCGTGCTGGGATATCAACTAGACTTGTTAATGTCACTATTTTACCTTGCCCAGTTGGATTTGAAGACGTTGGTCGACGCTGTGATTGTCATCGTGCTCTCTTTCCCCAATACATAGCTTACTGTGAAATTGACACCGAGTCTGTAGTAAGGAATGGTAGCACATGGTTCTCTTACGTGAATGATTCAGAAATCAAACTTGATAGCTATGTGTTCCATAGGCAGTGTCCTCTTGACTACTGCTACCCACCTAGTTCAACCATCTCTGTCAACTTAAATTTACCCAATGGTTCCGATGGCCTTTGTGAATTCAATCGTTCTGGCATACTCTGTGGATCTTGTAGCGAGGGATTCAGTCTCTCCCTTGGTACTTCACGTTGCAAGGTCTGTTCCAACCACTGGCTGGCATTACTTATTGTTTTCGCCATAGCTGGTGTTCTACTTGTAACCATTCTTCTAAAGTGCAACTTGACAGTGACAGATGGATTAATCAATGGTCTGATCTTTTATGCAAATATAGTCATTGCAAACAGAGCAACATTTTTGCCCTTTGCTATGCCAAATGTATTAACAGTATTCCTAGCATGGGTTAACTTAGACTTTGGATTCGAGACCTGCTTCTTTGATGGAATGGATGGCTATGCTAAAGTGTGGCTACAACTTGCCTTTCCAATATACATCATTTCCTTAGTAATTACCATAATCGTCATTAGTGACTATTCTAGCAAATTTGCAAAACTTTTTGGGAGAAAGTCGATAGCAACATTGGCCACACTCATTCTACTTTCCTATGCCAAACTCATACGTGTAATCATAGCTGCTTTCTCATCAGCTACATTAGAATACTCTGATGGCTCAAAGAGACAAGTGTGGCTGTTTGATGGAAATCTACCATTTCTTGAAGGAAAACACATACCCCTGTTCATTGTAGCACTCTGTGTTCTCATTATAGGAATTGTGTACACACTTTTACTCTTTTGTTGGCAGTGGCTTCTACTATTTGATGATAAAGCAAAACGTAATAACATTACTTACGGAAAAGAGAGCAGGACACCTTTAACCTGGCTTATGAGCAATACTAAAGTGATAGCTTTTGTGGAGGCATATCAAGTACCCTACAATAAGACCCATCGCTACTGGGTTGGATTGCTGCTGATTGTACGAGTCTTCTTATACCTTGTACCTGCTATGAATGTGCTTGGGGATCCACGTATAAATCTTCTCAGTATCAATTCAGCAATCATTGGTCTACTTTTCTTTCAGTATTTGGCAGTTCACAAAGAAAGGATACACAAGAAATGGCTTACAAACATAATTGAGAATATCTTTATTTTAAACCTTGTTGCTTTTACAAGCATTACACTGTATGCCACAAGTAACAATGAAATTAATCAAAATATTGCCTCTACTGTCTCCATTAGTGTTGCATTAGCTACGTTTTTATTTACGTTAGTCTTTCAAACAGTCCAGTATTTTAAGATGAATCTGAAACAAGTCAAACAAAAGAAGGAGAATGGTGACATCATTAGAGGCGAAGCTGTATTATTCAGCATGATTTACAATGCATACAAATTAATCCAACAGAGAAGAAATACAGACAACCAACAACAAGAAAATGAATCCACCAGAAGATTGAGGACTCTCTCAAGCTCACAGGGCAAATCCTCTAGCTTGGGTTTGCCAACAATTACAGAGGTCGATGAGCCTAATATCAATGAATCAATGTTTAGTATTCAGCCAGCTATGGTGAGAAAGAGTAAATGATAACACTGAACCTAAATCTGTAGAGACTTAGCCTGAGTTTGGACATATGGTTTTGACTCTAGTGTTGAGCAAATTTTTATCATAAACTTTTTTTTCGGTGTGTGTTTAATAGTATTATTCTTGGCTTTGTATACCTATAGATTTTTTTTTACTATATAATATGCAGTTGACTTGCTAGATTAGAAAAGTATAACAAGGGTGTCAGTCCCCAATATCAATGGACTAGAACTCTGCACGCATGCGCAGTAGAGAATCTACCGAAGTGCGCCCGCCCCCGGTACGTGCTCACGCGATTTCCAGCATAAAAAGGGTCAGTGGGGTAACCTGGGTATGCATTGACCACAGAACTACGAGCTACAGATGTCATGGAGCAGCATACAGAAGAACTTTTGGCAGAATCGGTAAGTATATCTTAGATAAGCATACTACGTGCACTGACTGCACATTGTGTACTATTATTTTTCTACAGTCAATCGGATTAGAAACTTTACAATGCTCTGCCTGTTTTGAACAATATGGTCAAGAATTCAATCAATTTCCTCGAAGTTTGAAATGTGGACACACATTCTGTACCAAATGCCTGCTTAGGACCATGACAACAAAAGGAATTGAGTGTCCTGTGTGCAATGTGTGGCACAAGATAGATCTTCCTGATATTACTCTTTTCCCTCCAAACTACGCCGTGATTGATGCTCTCACAAAGTCAAAAGTTTTGGGCTCAAAATCAACCATTTTGCCAACAGATGTGTGTATTGTATGCAAAGTTCCTGCCACTATGGTGTGCATAGATTGTCAGCCTGGCTTGCAAACCAAATTTTGTCATAGCTGCGAAGAAAAAGAGCACAATCGTGGATTTGAACCAGTTCGGAGACACAGGAGATACCAAAATGATCATGTTCCTGGTCCAAAAGTGACCCTTTACTGCTCTCGTCACCGAGGAAATAAAGCAACCATGTATTCTGAGAGCAATCGTGAGTTTGCTTGTGACAAATCTTGCACCACTGAGTCAGATTGGCTCACAAGGTCAGAGCACTTTGAGCCTATTCCAGTGGCTGTAAAAAGGCTTCGCACACAAGCACAAGGGTTGAGTGTGAAGAGCAAGGATGCAATCATGAAACTAAGAGTTGCAAAGAAGTCAATTCAGCGTGAGATTAATGCTTTAGAGCCAACAGCAGTCCAAGTCAAGAATGATGTTATAACTCAATTCACAAAGCTGATGGATGTGCTTGAAGAACGAAAGCAAAAGCTTGACAAATGGGTGATGGAAGTGGTATGTTAATATATCATGTGACTGAGAAGCCTATTAAAAATCATTATAAGACTTCAATTTGTATTGCTTCTAACAAAGTCGTAACAAATACCTGGTGTCATTAAATAGGTGAAAGGAATGTGGGGATATTTTTGCAAATAAATTGATTAACAACAATGTAGTCTATAGGTCATGTACAAGTATACAAATTTTAGTCAACAAAATACCCACCAGTGGTTATGTAGCTAGAATACCAGCCAATCAGAGTTCAATAATTAGCATGAATTATTCAAGTGGTAAGCCCATGGGTATCCACCTTGTCACATGCTCTGAGTCATTAAGAACTGTATTGCATGCAACTATTATACTTTGTGTCGAGGTTTAACTTACTTGATTATTATTTATGGCTCACATGCATCATTGCAGTGTACTGAACGTAAAGAGGGACTCCAAGAACAGCTAGAAAGGTGTAAAGAAACACTTCAAGCAGTCATGGAGCTGCACCAAATCATGCCAACCCTTCCCCACAGCCTACCTCACTTTTTCGACTTGGTTGAAAAGTTAGAAGATCTTCGGAAAGAGAATATCGATCTCATTCATCCAGTGACAAATGACTACATTCCTCTAATCATCCCCGATAAGATTATCAAAACACTCGAGACCATCGGAGATGTAGGAGGAGGAGCACGTCCAATTGATCTACAGTGCAATCCAGCACACAAGAGCTTGATACAACTCTCTTGGCAGCTTCCAAAAGAATGCAAAAAATGGCCTCTTCGTTTTCAAATTGAGTACACTGAGGAGAGCAAAAAAGGCAATGGGAATTTACAAGACAGCATCGATGTTGAGCCTCAACTTTACGAACTGTCAGAAACCATACTTTGTGCACACGTTGATTACTTGTGTCCTGGATACAAGTATCGATTCAGGATCCGTTCTATCAATGAATCAGGTTGGGGATTGTGGAGTGAGACAGTTGTTGGTAGGTGCCCAGACTTTCCAATAACACTCAAATACATACACAAGATCCTTCGCATTAGGATACCAACTAAAGGTTGCTATCGTATCACTGCAAAAGGAGCCAAGGCAGTGGATGGAAAGAAACAGTTTGGAGGTCAAGGAGCAATAATTTCTGCCAATTTTATGTTGAAAAAAGCAGATGTCCTCATCATACTGTGTGGTGGAATGTCACAGACTGGACCAACAAGACACACTCGGGCTTCTGGTGGTGGGGGAGGCACATTTGTTGCTCTCAATGAAATCACAGAGGAAAATCTTCTCATAGCTGCTGGAGGTGGTGGAGGAATGAGAGATCTAATGGGCTGCGATGGATGCGATGCAAGTTTGGAACCAAACGGTACTGACGGTATGGGAGAAGAACGTGGAAAGGGTGGCGTAAATGGAGCTCGTGGAGAAGATGGAGAGTTTGCAGGATTTGACGAGTATTCCTTTGGTCATGGAGGTGCGGGTTTCCTGGAAGATGCTTCAGGAGGTGCTTGCTGCTTCTCTAACGGAGGGAGTGGAGGTCAGTCCGGTGGCTTTGGAGGAGGAGGAGCCGTGGGGATGTTTGGTGGTGGTGGTGGTGGTGGCTACTCCGGAGGAGGTGGTGGCAGAGGAGGTGGAGGGGGAGGAAGTTACGTGAGATCTGATGCCACTTCTGTTGAGAAGAAAATTGGTTCGGATGGTCATGGGAGTGTCAAAATTGAAAGAGCCGACAACTTGAAAAAAGATACAAGCTTGGACAAGCTGACATCAAGCATAGGGTCTGAGTCAAGCACACAAACAACTGGCTCAATCAATCAATCTAACTTTACTTCTTTGTCATCAAAACAAGACTCACATTCTGATCACGAAACTGATGTTCTATATTCATCTGGTACACATGGAACTGGTCTCAAAAGCGTGGTTGAACATGTGAATGTGGAGGAGTCAATCAAGCTGACTTCAGTGCCCACACTACTGTCAAGTTACTCTCAAGAATTTCAGTAGATCATGAGTACAAACTCTACAACTCACCAATTTTTGCACTGCACTCTTACCTCATTATTACATATACCAGTAACGACCATTACAGTAAATTCAATTGTATCTTGTTAAATTGACGACCAATACAAAAACATAATTCCTACAATGTCAACAGAGGCATTGCATTGTCTGATATGTCCATGAAAAGAGAGTAAGATTGTGAGTGTATTGTAGAATATTTATGTAGCAGCATTACAATGTATGTACAATATGAATGTTATCAAAAAAGCGATCAGTTTGCCGTCTAAAATCCTTCAAATCTGAGAATCAATAAAATTTTGATCAATCAATAATACCATGCAAATCAATTTCAATCAACTTTGAGAGCTATGGTACCTACTGTCTTACCTAGCAAGTGCGTGTTTACTTCTCCTGGCTTGGCTGAAATAATGTTTCCTATATAGCTCTCTTTTTAGTGCCTCTTCTCTAGCTTGCACATTCTTACCATGGAGCCAACTATTGATTACAAAATATCAATCTTTATCATACACCTATATACACCAATACTTTACCGTTTATATGCTTGATCCACAATGGTGGGGTCACTCTTTTTAGCTACCTCTTCTTCTTCTTGGTGCTTCTTCTGCTTCAACTGAATCTCACTTTGTCTTTCGTCCTGCTTCTTGTCCAACCACATCCTAAAAGCTGTTCTGCTTCTCTCTTCATTCTCTTTAGGGACACTTGTAGCTGGTCTTGACAGTCTCTCTTGTTTTCTCTCTTCATGCAACTTTTCGTTCTTGAAAGTCAACCATGCTTGAAAGGCGGCTTCATTTCTGCTGCGTTTCTCTTCCAATTGCTCTGAATCATGTTTATGCTTCATTGCTTCCAGTCTTTTCTTTTCAGCAATCTCCTTGTCCTTTTTGGATCGCCAGGCAAGGAATGCAGCTTCATTTCTTGCTCTACGTTCCCTCTCTTCATCTTCTTGGTCTCTTGTTTGCAGTCTTAAGCCTGGTGCTGATTTGGTCCTTCCAACTGAAGATATTCTTTGTATCTTTCTCTGCTGCTGCAATGCAGTGGTACTTGAGGTCACTGACATGTCTACTCTTTCTTGGCTTGGTCTGGCTTGCTTTGGCGATGCTTCAGCAACAGTATTGTCAGCTTGGTGTATGTGTTCAGCTTCACGGATTGAAACACGATATCCAGTCTCATTATCAGGGTTTGCTACTTTCTCTGATGATTTCTTGGACTCAACAACCTAAAGGGGTTGTAATAAACTTATTCAGTAATATTACATACACAGCAGGCCCGGCAACAATGGTACATACCTCTTGATCCTGCAATATTACTTTATCATCATGTTTATCGTTATTTACTGTTCTTCCTATGCCACCAGAGGCCTGTTCACTGGTAGCACCATCTTGTCCTTTCTTGGAAGCTATTGCTGACACTTCTTCTTGTGGCTGCTCTCTTTCAACTAGAGAAGAAGAGTCAGGGGCTCCATTGGATAGGAGTTTCTCTTGTCCACTCACGCTTCCTTCATTTGCTTGCATGTCAGTTGCATTCACCAGCTCAAACTTTCCGTCTCTCTCTATCAATACCTGCTCGTATGAGTCGGGTTTTTTGGTCAGTTCTTTCTCTTCCATGTCTCTTGATCTCTTTGAAGGGCAACCCGCTTCAAAACATCAAAGTGCACGTGACCCTGTTGCCATAGTAACAAACGTCAACCACTTTCCAGCCCTCCCACGTGGTGTGCAACTCACAAAAGTAAGTGAAAAGTTATGAAAAATTATGCATATTGCAGTTTTAATACAGATTCATTTATACACACAATTACACATTAATTCTTCTTGATTTATACGAAAGTTGTTTGACTAGCTAGTTTCTTTGCATTCAGGGTGTATTTCAATCACAGCTGTGCAGAAATGGGTTGTGGAACTTCTTCCAGTGCAAAGGTTGAACCTGATAGCACTATCTCTCCAAAACCACCACCTTCACAAGATGCAAACATCAGCAACTCAACCTCAGTCCCCACTCCATCACTATCATCACACACTGACTCATCACTAGAAGCCACATCTAGCCTATCACCCTCTCATAGCTCTCAGCACAAGGAGATACACACAGCAGACAAACCACTCCAACACTCAACTCAAGTATGTGATGCAAGTGTAGAGAGCTGTGATCTTAGCAGCAACACACAGTACAAAGCAGATAAAAATGGCACTTCACTGCAACATCCGTTGCAAGTTGAACAAAAAGATCAAGTCGATTTTAGTGAGGACTTGTTTGCAAGCACGTCACACAGGACCAGTCTTTTATCTGATGAAGGGAGTGTGTGTATGCATGATGGACAGACCGCTACAGATTCATCATGTGCCAACACAGAGACACCTTGTTCACAGTCACAATCAGAGCAACTGCTTCAGTTTGCACTCAGACAAAATGTCGGCTATAGCTTGTCTGACTCTCCTAGAATACAGCAACTACAGTTTGATCTGGGCTTCATCACTATGATCACAGCAGATCAAGGTAAGAGTACATTTTTTTTCCTTTTATGCACGAAAATGCAGGATACATAGTCTGGTGTCAGCTACATACAGGAGTGAGCATAAGATAGCACAGTGCTAATGATAAACCTGTGTCAACTTGCCCTTATTCCTTTTCTTATATTGAGCAGAATCTGAATGGGAGCCCAGAGGGAACCAAAATGTCATCAATGACATCATGTTGAATTGCAATCATGTCACACGTACGTCTACACCCCACCTCACCGGAAATAAAGTTCTGTCTGATGATTTTCAAGCGTTTGTGTCAAGCTAGCTAGCTCGCCAAGAGTTGTTCTGAGTCAGACTTTATAAAATTGCCTGTTGTTTAACTGTTTCAAGTCCCTAACTGGTTTAATGCAAGTTAAACCTATGAGTAAACTTAGATAGTAAAGTGAGAAGACGCGGAATCCACCAGCATGGCGATATCTTCATTTACTGCCTTGCTTCTCTTTCTTCTTGTCTACACAAGAGCCAAAGCACAAAGTATGCAAAGTTAGATCTATGGTTTGGCAATGTTTCTATGAGATATGTTTTAGGTAGATCATTCTATTCGATATTCAGTTGTAAGCCTACAATATTTCATATATTATTGTGTAGCGTTTTACTTCGATGCCAACGGAACGCCTCAAAAGATATGCTTTACGGTTTCAAACTCGGAGTTCGTAATCACGCCATCCCAGCCTGTCGCAGGTAACTACACCGGCAATTTTGACATGGTTGCTGCTGATAACTTCATGCTTGTACCAAGAGCTGGGGGCAACAGCTTCTCCTTTAGGGCGATTCCTGGCCGACCACAATCTCGAGGACAGTTCAGCCTTACGTTTACTACTGATGATAACAGCACTCACCTCATAGTGCAGTACTGTAAGTGAATTTAAATTGTTAGGGAATAATGATTTGTTTGTAGTTGTTACTAGATTTTCCTCATTTATATAATATAGCTCCTGAGGCTATTTACCCAAATGAGGACTACTTTGAACTGGGATCAGAGCGAAGTGAGGTTGTAGCCCAATATTACATTGGAGAACAAGGAAGTGTTGATGTATGTATAAATGTAAACGAATCACTTCGCAACGTCTTTACTGTACAACCTGCTCTGGACCAGTCTTGTGTGAGCGGTGGGAGAGGAGTGGTTCTTATGAGCCATCGTAATGTGGCTGATACTCGATTGTACGAAGTGGTCCTTGCTGCTGGAACGTGTTCTACAGCTAAAATAAAATCTTCTCCGTTTACACTAACATGTAAGCATAAAAAAACCCCTATCATTTCATTCTCTCAGAGCTGTTAAGTTACATCTCTAATTTTAAAATTTCTCTAGCTATCAGAAGTACACCTCCGCCTCCACCAGGGAACGAAACTACGACAGGTTAGCTTAGTGTACTGATTCATATGTACAATGTCATGTATGTAAGCTGGTGTCTTTCAGTGTGTGTACCACGAGTTAGCCTATGTGTGTGTGTGTGTGTGTGTGTGTGTGTGTGTGTGTGTGCTAAGGAATATTGGTATAAGCAGGTTCAAACCATAGAGTAACACCATATACCTTGTATTTTAACACAAGACTACATGTAAACACTGTCCTCAAGGTATTTGTACTTGTGTATGTGATATGCATAATGAAGAAAGTATGTTCAAGCTCATAATTTTCCTTGCTTTGATTCACGCTTATCTCAAAACTTGTGATGATCTTGGATGATGTCATTGTTACTAAAAATACTTTATTGCCTATTTAATCATGATGGTATGAATAGAATGAAATCATTTTGCGCTCATTCTTACTCAGCATGTTGTTGTGTCCGGCCACTTTCCTGTAGCTCCCTTAAATAGCAATGTGATATTATGACACATCTTTGCGTACTGCTAGACCAGCACCATAGTTCCACATAACCCCTGTACACAAACAAATCAATTCCCATTTGTTTTTGCTTTCTAGTTTCTTGTCACCAGCATTGTGTAACCATTGTTTATCTATTCAAGAGCATATGCAAATGACTAACTGATGTGTTGTACAGTTGCATTCCTCTAAGCTGTTTTGATACTGTGATATGTACAAGTAGTTGCTAAGTTGCTGCTGTGCATGCATGGGTTGTGTGTGTGTTTGTGTGTGTGTGTGTTGACTTGACCTTTTGTGCTGATGCTAGCACATTTTTTGGATTGTTAGTTGCAGGTGTTTGAGTGCCGTCCCCCACAAGTTATTTACTCCTCTCGAATCATGATAACAGTTGTTCTCCAGATAGGCTGGCATTACACTATCGTGTTTGTGTGTGTACGTTTATGAGGAACATGCATAAACATCTTGTTTTAGGTGATAGACATCCGTAGTAGCCATTGTACTAGGCTGCTTTGCATGTTGTTGCATGCTTGTCTGGCATATGAATCTACTTATTGATGCATATGGCGCATTTTACAAAAGCTATGTAAGCATATACATTGTCCCGTGAAAGTGGCATGATTCTATTTCTCATAGTTTTTGTTCTGCACGCCATCTAATGTTTACTGAGCTGTTCCAATAGGCATTGTCCATCTTTGCAACTCATGTCTCTATGAATGTTCTATTTTCTCATTGCTGTGTGTTTTAGCCATGCAACGTAACTTTTCTGTTCCCTGAGGTTGTGAAAATATAAGTATGTACCCAGCTCGTTGCTTGCTTTTGCAGAACAATAATGTTGATTCAATTATACTGGCTGGTATTTGTGTTGTGGGTGCCTAGCAACCAGGGTATTGCACAACCACTCCATTATCAAATCATGCTCATCAGACCACTATGGGCCCCTTTGATGGAAGCGGCTGAGATAATTGTAGTATGTATATGTATGTGGGTCCAATATAGAGAAATTTATTGTCCTTTAGACTGTGTGTTTGCAAGTATGAAAGCCATGACCTGTTGCATGAGTGATAGTGGCTGTTAAGTAGCCTCATACTAGGCCTTGGGTACAGACCAGTAATAGTCTGCACTCATGAATACTCTTTTCAATATTCAATCAGTCAACATGACATTATACGGTCGCAATGGCATGCTATTTGGCCTGATGTTAAAGTGTAAGATGTTAATTTCTCGTAATCATGAGAATATTTGTTTAGTCTATCAATTGTATTGTAAATATTGCTCTAGAAGTTAACATTGAACCTTGTTTGTATTCCCACAGAAACGGAAAGTCCACCAGAGAGTACAACTTCTTCACCAGGCACCTCCAGTAAGATAACAATTAAATATTCAGTTTCCTTTTATTGATTTACTGTTTTTTTTGCAGTTGCCGGCATTGTTGGTGGCGTAGTTGGTGGTGTGCTTGGTGGTGTGATTATTGTGGGAGTGTGCATCTTTATTTTGTGTCGATGTCGTGACAAACTGCCTAAAGTGGGATGCTTGGAGAGTGGCGACCCAGTGTCCTTAACCTCACTATCAGAACAGCCAGGTATGTGATTGAGTATACATATTGATTTACATGTATAATGGTATCATGATGAATTGACTTCTTGTTTCAGTTAAGAATGGCCATCACACAGATGGTGGTCCTGGACCAGGTCGAGTTGCAGGACTTGGAAATGGACACATCAAACGGAAGAAGTCAAAATGTAAGCTACGATACTGAATAGTACACATCAATCATGCTTGTTATATTCAAACTAATTCAATGTTTTTCAGATTCACGAGTTTCCTTTTTGACTCCTATGTACACTGGAACAACTGGTATACAATACAAAGAACTGACAGAATCCCTTGCCTTGCATCATCAAGTCCAATTAGAATCTTTTGAACCAAATGATACACTTGAAATGATAAAGACACTCCGTTATCGAGAGAAAGACCACCTTGTTTACGTCATCTGGGATGGAAGTTTGGAGAGTTTGAATGGCCATGGATCTCACATTAAATCATTATTTAAAGAGATTGAAAGTGGTGCATTTTCTCTCGATAACATATTTTTATTTCAGTTGGGCAATAAGGCAAAAAAACCACTTGAGGGACCTAACGGACACACGATATTTCCTATATTGGCATCACCAAACGAAAGTAACTTCAGTGGTAAACTCTGTGGAGATGAAATTTTTTCTATTGTATCCCATAAAGTTGAAGAGCCAGAAGTTGAACCACAGCTAGAACTTGATCTAGAGAGACATGGTGGTAGTCCATCTTCTGTGGAACAATCACATCCGCCAGAGCTAGTTGAAACCAAGAACACAACGTCAGCTGAAGCCTCTCCATTAATATCTGCTCATAATTCAGATGTTCTCAGAGTTATCAAAGAAGGAGTGAAGGAAGGAGTCAAGGAAGGAATGAAAGAAGGGTTTAAGGAAGAGGTTGGTGGCTTGATTAAAGACACGGAGAATAAAGTCATCAGTGCATTAGAAGGTGCTAAGAGTAGTATCAAAACTACAGTAACTGATGCTGTGACTGGTGCTGAGAGTAGTATCAAAACTACAGTAACTGATGCTGTGACTGGTGCTGAGAGTAGTATCAAAACTACAGTGAAAGACACTGCAACTGGTACTGAGAGTAGACTCACAAAGACAATAATAAATGAAGCCGGAGTACTTCATACACACATTGATGAGGTGGAAGGGGATCTAGAAGACATAAGTGACAGCGTGAACAAAATCACACCGACTCAAATAGATGACGAAGACCCCACTCCGTAATAAGCTCAGCCCTCCTTCCAAAGGAGCTCTCCCTCAAGTTTTATATCATTGTCAATATATATCACTGTAGATTATATATTTTCCCCATCCAGTATATATAATCTATAAATTCACTTATGGCCATGTTTTTTTTGAGTAAAAGATCAGCTCTTGTTTTGTGACCGACAATCTGTTGCCGTTTTTATTATCAGTTTTTGCTCATCCATGACAGTACATGTGCACACCACCTGTAAAATTTTTGTTCCTTTTCGTTTGTTTGTAATAACACAGGTATTTGTGATTCGTCTTGTACATACCTTTTGTGTGCTGTTTTTTAAATATTTAATAATAATGTGCATTTTGAACAAACATATGCACATTTGAAGAAATGCAAGCATGCCCTAGCCCTAGCCTAGCGCGCGGGGAGCTGGAGGGCATGGCTACAGCATGCTCATCTAAATCTATGTCCTATATAGTGCCCACCATCCACATGGTATAATTTGTGCGTGTGGCCGGCACATCTGAATGGATCATCATGCCGACAGAGGACGAATACAGCATGAAATTGGAGAACTCATTGACTGTCGAGCTGGTATTGAAAGTGATAAGATTACAGAACGCAAAGTAAGTGCACACATATGTGCATGCAGCTGTAAGTTCTAAAACAAGTTTTATAGCGAGTGCGCTTTTATTAGAATTCGTCTGTTTCTAGAAATGTGCCAGTCGACTAAGAGAACTGCTGCAGCTGGGCCATATTGTGGAGTACATTGACACCAACACCACTGCTAGGAGCAATGGCACCAAGAGGCAGCGCAGCTCAGGTCTCACCTGGAGTGGTCTCTTCAGGAGCATCACCACATACGTCAGCAAAGAGAGTGAGGCCATATCTAAGCTGGAAGAGAAAGGCTCCACATCAACAACTGCTTACACTAACAGAGAAACAAAGAAGAAGGTAGGAGCCCACTTATGGGTATGAATAATTATCACCTCCTACAGTGGAGGAATTGCTAAGTAGTGTGAAGTTGGTGTGAGCTGATCAGCTGTTTTCAGCTTCACTTAAGTGGCTGATAGTGTATGTCTTCATTTGCACCTCACAAACAGGATGTAGCAGAGATGATACGGGTATTCTGCAAGACAGCCAATAAGAGTAAGAGATTGACTTCCGTCATGCTCCATGCAATAATGCATTTTATACAAGAATATAGCTTTGTCCCCAGGCTCCTCTCTTGTTTTCAAAGAAAATATATGTGAGGGAGGAGCCTGAGTACGAGGCTAACAAGAATATATGTCATTGTATGGAAATGCACTGTGAATTGGAAAGTTTATTCTCCCATACTGTTAGGGTATGATAATACTTGTTACTTTTGATTCTTAATTTCCAATCACCCCAGGGGGTCCTCATCTACCTCTCCCAGAGCTGCTGGACCACGTGATGAAGGTAGTCTCCAATAAGCGTCTTGGGATGTGGTTTGCCAAAGACTACAGTCAGATTCTCCTCGACCATATCCTCACAGTCCCTCACTATGTGGTCCACATCTCTGCTGGCAAGTGGGACGGTAAGTTAGTGGGCTAGCTCTTTATTGTATTTCCAAAATACCTCGTGCATACGTTACAACCAAAATGCATGCACATACGTGCCAGCTCTTACTTAATAAAAGAATGCTTTAGGTGCTTATTGGATAAGCTGTGGGTCTTAATGAGGTCAGTGTGTATCAATTAGGCTCTTGTTAGGGGGCTGTTGCTCAATTATGAGAGGGGAAATAGATATGAGTGTAATTGCTCTTGAGTCGTGCTTCCAACCCTCTAGTGTAGGCTTCCTATCATAGCAACACATAGCAACACTTCTCTTCAGGCACTGATAGTTTAATGGCTGTGATTCTAAACAGTTGCCATGGTAGCAATGATTGTCCTAATGAATCAAGTGCTTCCCTTCTGATATAATAGGTGTTCGTTGACCGAGCAATAAATCTTCTACCCAAATGGGTCTGACTCTTGGTCATGTGTCAGTGTGATTGTGTGCAAACAGCTTTTAATTTACATTCCTTTTTACCCCATACTCTCTTTATATGAAAGTACACACATGCATGTTGAATGGTGATTGATTTGATTACGCAATATGATGTAATCCTACCAACCAGGCAAGTTTTAACACGCCTTGGACCAGGGTTGTTTGTGCATGCCATCCCTGTAGCTGTTATTGTAAGTGCCTCTCAAAACAGCATCCTAAAGTGGATGAGTGCTGGATGTAGTACCTCTAACAACAGACAGTCAATTCAATTAGTAGAGTCTCTTAACCTCCTGTTTCTATTAGAACATTTGCTAGTCACTTTAAAATTTCTGATCTACAGGGCAAGCCCATCAAGTTAGGCTTTTATGACGGATGTGTTGCAATGTGCAACTTACTATCATTTTATGCATTATATGTATAGACATACACTCTAGTCTCTCTCTCTACATTGTCTCCTCCAAGTGTATGATGTGTGTGCATAATACTGTCTCATTTGCAGCTAAAGAGAGGATATTTTGTCAGGTGGTGTTTTTCTGGTAGATTTGATGATTGTTTTTCTGTTATTGTTTTGTGTGCTTAGTGTCTGTAACCATGGTAACAGTGTGGAGGTGGGAATATGGTCTAGATAATAGTGATCCATTGTATTAATGAATCTAATTGTCATTGCATCACCTCTCTAATGGATTACACACCTGTGCTATGTATTGTGCATTCTATATTATTGAGGTCATCTTGTGCTGTAGTGGAAAGCTTCTAGAACTTTCCACTGGTGTTGGTTTTAGGTGCATATGGGTCTATATCACTGGCAGTAAACAATTAGGAACCATTGTGTGTACTGTTGTACAGTAGTTCCATATGGCCACTCCCCATACAGTGTTTGTGTGTTTTCACCAGCTGTTCAGTATCTCCTCTTAAGGAGATAATTTGCTTCTATGAATAGATCGCCATGGTGATGCTAATGGGTGTGTTGCTATGAATTTGTTGCCAGCATTGCTTTTATAGCCTCTCTCTCCATTAGACAAACTGTCAGGTGTTTGTAGACATCACACTGCTGTCTCTAAGTGCTTGCAAAGCAGAAAATATCTTTGAGTATCTCTCTGTTTGATTTTTGTCCTTTGCTCTGGCTGCATGGTGCTAAAGGGCTCAAGACTCAATAGATAAGCAGTGATGCATTGTTTGCAGACCACGTCATTATTGATAGTGGAATAAAATTGGTTACAAATTTGCGACTGTTTTGGGTTTCGTAAGTGCCGAGTAATCAATCACAGACTCTTGATATTCCATTTTCTCTGCATGTGCCAAAATTGAATAAAGCCAACCCCAAACCATAACTTGGCTCAGGGGTGGCTGCTTAATCTTATCAGTTGTACCACCAGTGTTAGCTACTCTACAACAGTTGTACACATGTAAAGTGATTGGTAGCCTGTTTCAATTGGGTATTATGAAACGTCAATGCACATGTAATCTTGCATAATGCATATATATGCTTTTACCTGACTACATGTACAATGAACTAAATGTATGTACACTCCGAGTATGATGCAATACCGTAGAGTTTGTTTGTGTGTTTGAAATCTCTCTATCTTATGTGTTCTAATACAGTGTATAATAGTATGGGATATGCTGGGTGTGTGTGTGAATGTACATGTGTTCCTGCATGGACACACACAGCCAAACAATAGGACTGTAATAGTGTTATTGTAAGAGATTCATTGTGATTGGTCCAGCTGCACGTTGCATTGGGTAAACAATTTGTAGATTGCATGTGTGGGGTGAAAACTGGATTTTAAAACAGGTTTTATTAATGTACCTACCTAGCTACCTACTGTGCTAAAGTGTGGCAATGTTTAGTTGAACTTGTAGAGCATCAGTTTTCATGGAGTTTCACATGTCCATTATGATATGCTGACGATGCAGTGAATGCACCCACTAGTATAGTGGTTGTTTATGCACAAGATGCTGGTGTGATAAGACCATTATACCAGGCATGTGGACATGTGTGCTCTCACACCCATTAGAGCAAAATTATTCTACTTCGTGGCAAGACTGCATTGTATTTGGCCTTCAATATATACAAGTGTGCTAGCTAGCTTATTGCAATAATGATAATTATACCTAATTAATAGGGGCTTTACGAATTTCCTCCTCCATGCATATTTTACAGAATTGCTCCAGCTCTACTGTGACCTGTTTCTCTCTCGCTCCCTCTCTGACCACGCCCTCCTCTCACGAGTCATCCACACCCTCATCTCGCAGTGTGTGACCCAATGTGACATCACCATTCACCTTGTATTTGCCTTCTTTGAAGAGGCATTCAAGAAACTCAAGTGAGTGCCACCTTTGACCTTTGTACCTTCACAGCATTGCCTTTTGCAACATAGACGAGTGTTTTTACGTACATATTAGGTATTGTATGTCTGTGTGATTATGATGCACTTATGATGTAATAGCAACAAAGCACCCTGTCATTAATTCCTAATCACCCAGTTTGATGGCAATATTTGTCCAAAACTTTAGCTTTTGCTGACATTGTTGATGGTTTTTCCTAATTGAATTTGACCTGTCATTGCACAACTTCCATTTGGAGTATAGTTGCAGTATAGACCAAACCAGTTTTGACCAGTTTTAGTTGTTTGTTGACGTCCTGGTAGGAGCTGCTTTAAAAGGCCAGATGTGTGCATGTATGTATGTACTATGTATGTATGTATGTATGACTATGGAGTGTACTTGTTTCCATAGCAATAGTTGCCTGGGCAACCCCCCATCTGTTGTAAGATGATCCAATGCCTGCAATGCCATTCACCTGTGAGGCCTGCTATACATGGGATAATGATAGTAGAATTAAGTATTGTCACTATTGTGAGAGTGTGTGGACACTTTGCCAATGACCACCACGTGTGCACATACTTGACTGTGTACACATGTCTTTGTGTAATACAGTAGTGTGTTGTTTGTGCACTCTAGTAGTATTGTTTGTCCATACTTGTAAACACCAATCTTTAACACACACAAATACACGTGCACACACACACAAATACACATGTGCACACACACACACACACGCACACACACACACACACACACACACACACACACACACACACACACACACACACACACTGCAGGCAAGAGGCACAAGACTCAGTCATGCTGGACATCCCTCATTGATGCCTTGAATGCCAGTAAGGATAACCCTTCTCTAGTGGGATGGTAAGAACAACAATCATTTATTTTTAAAATCACCTCAATAAGTTGGAGGTTTTCTATTGTTAATGGGTGATTTGGTTCTACAACCCAGTAGTACCGGGCATGCAAAGGCTTGTTTTGTATTCCATTGCTCATTGCCAATTATAAAGGAGTGTCCCACAGCCTCTCCTCCCTCCATTGATTGTTGCCATGACAACCAACACTGATAGACAATAGATAAGCGTGTCTCCACAGCAATAATAAAATTGTCTCCCACCCCAGAATATTATGAGCATGGCACCAATAATACAGCAGGTGCACCAGTGCGTGTGACTGTGACCCATGCACATGTAATAGGTCACCCCAGTGGTCAGGGTCTGGTATTTTAGGCATTTTATCTTCAATCTCTCCCATGCATGGTTAACAGTTTTATTGTTGCTAAATTAATTGTGGTGTTTAAATTGTTTTTTATTTGCACACTTCCTGTATCCACAAAAGTATCCTTGAGGTTCAGAGTACTACTAGCTGCTGTGGTGTGTACTCCTTTGACCTTTTTTTTATGGTTTTGACCTTAATTGGAGCAGCTGCTTTGCTGTGTTCTTTCAAGTCCAAACACTTAACCAGTACAACCCCCCTCCCCCCTAGGAATTGAAGTAATAGATAGCATTTTATATCTGGTGTTGTTGTGACTGGATTAAATGGAGGGAAGAAAGGGTGCTAGCTCACAAACATAAACATTAAGTTGCTATAGTCAGCCTTCTACCCTAACTTAGACCGGGGTACAAGGCTATCATTGATTCAAATTGGCATTGCATGATGTCCACCATTGCTGTCTGTTTCTCCTCCAGGCTACAGCTGCTCTCGTGGCTGGTGTCCAAGTGGCCTGACAGCCTGCCTACCAGCGACTACCTCCCACTTCTCTCCCAGCTACACAAGATGCTCAGAGAGACAAAGAGGTACAACAGTCAGCAAACACGAAAAAGTCACCATCTGGTGTCTGTGTTTGTACTGCACATGTTGAGTGCATTCATACAGAGAGTGGGTGTCTGTGTGTGCTGTGCTATATTATGGTGGTGATGTGAAATTATTTTTGTTTGTGTTTGCTTAGCTGGTTTGTTGTGTGTGTGTGTGTGTGTGTGTGTGTGTGTGTGTGTGTGTGTGTGTGTGTGTGTGTGTGTGTGTGTGTGTGTGTGTGTGTGTGTGTGTGT
>CAXIPT010000008.1:856499-909272 GCA_964030475.1 Tethya wilhelma | reverse complement strand
ATGAGGGAGGAAGTGGAAGTAGAATGATGACCACTGTGGTTGGTCCATTCCATGACCATTCCACACACACACACACACACACACACAAGCACACATATTTCTATCTCTATTGTAGTCACAACACTGAAAGTGCAGCTGTCATGCAGTGTGTGTGTTTTAGTAGTAACCCTTGTACCCTTCCATTTTCCCAAGGACTCTCAGTGTGCACACAGCAGAGGAGCCTGGCTATCAGCTGGTGGCATCTCTCCTTGACAGAGGCCTGCTGGAGAAGTGTGAACTGGAAGTCTGGAAGCTTTTCAATCCAGCCATCAACTTGCCCATAAGGTAAGCATGTATTAGCTAGTTGTGTTTGTAGTAGTTTCTTGCCTTTTTTGAGCTGCTAGTAACGTTGCAGTGTATCGTATATAGCTGTGGCCTAAGAATATTTTTGTGAATTTTGTTGTTTTATCGACTGTACTGTATATCACGAAAATTTTCTCCATGAAATTTAGAAAACCTATGTAAAATTTCAGAGATCATGATTCACAAAAATTAGCTCTAAACAGCAAAGATAGACTTTTCACGAACTTTTTGTCCCACGAAAATTTGGAGCTACACCTGTGGTATTGCAAAAATTGCATGGATGTGTGTGTTAAAATTGAAATATTTCAGTGCAGCATGCGTGAATGCACTGTTACTATGGGGTGTAGTGTCCGTATATATGGGGTCAAGTGAACCCCATGATGTGGTCGCAGATTTTGTAACTGCATCTCCTTGCCTCAAGTATTGCACAATCACCCACTAGAGGGTTATCAAGTGTTTGTGTGTGTGAGTGACCCTTCAGGCCCTTGGCTTGTGTACACAAGTTTGTATAATGAGCTGTGAATTGATAATGTAATTACTGTAGCTGTGTCCACACTAGTCTGTGTGTGTTCCTCTGTGTGAATAGTTTATTTGGAGTGTTCAGAAATTTACACAAGTGTTGTTCTTGTCACACACACACACATACACACACACACACACACACACACACACACAGACCCATTGTATCTTTCCTGGCATCGATTCTCAACACCCAATGTCTCCCCGAATCACTCTACCCCAAACTAACCACACCCCTTGCCCCTCCCATCACCACACCCACTCAGACCCAATCCACCCCTCCTGTCTACTCTACCCACCCTCTCCGAGTGCAGCTACTCCAGTTCCTCCTACCGACCACACCTGGCACAGCAATGGGAGGGACTCACAACATTGGGAGGCTCGTGCCTGCAGGGTTCGGACAAATTCCACTAGCAAGCATGAAATCCATTAACAGGTAGAGTTATTGCTTGTCTATGTTGTTACTACAATTATTTTTTCCTCTTTTTCATAAATTATTGTTGTAGCTGTGGGAGTATTGATTGTGCTTTTACAAGTACATGATGAGCTGGGCTATAAATTACCACAACCATGTCATCTACCCCCAGTCAATTTGTCTTCAATTATAATAATACTGCTATATATGTAGGGTATTTTTGAGGGGAGCAAATTTTCGCGGATTTGCTGACAATAGGCTTTCATGAAGTGTATTGCTCACCATTGTGATAGTACACTGTGAAATTAGTGGTTTTATTTTCGAGGTTCACCAAATCCGCAAAAAATTTGCTTCCTATTAAAAAAGCAATGCCCTGTACTATATCTCTGTTCTCTTCTCAGCACTCCAGCTGCCCTGTCTGCTCATCTCCTGGTGGCTCTTACCCAGAGGTCCTGCAGTTCTGCTCAGGTCTCCTTTCTCAGACATCTCTACCTTCCTCATAGGTATGGCAAGGTTCATTTGTGTGAGAGACTGGTCACTCAATTGGTTGTCTTGGAGATTTTTTTTCCTATGAACATGTTTAATTGAATGCCATTCGCAATCAAGCATGAAATAGTGCTTATCAGCACATTCCAGTACATGTATTCTAGGGGTTGTATTAAATCAAGCCCTCTTAATGTACACTTTGAAGTGACTAGCGGTACACTTTTAAAATGTTCCAGAAGAGTACCTTCCATTTTCTTCTTGTTGTTGTGTCTCTCGGTAGCTCATGTTATTGACAAACCTTCTGGGATGCTGGGAGAATTGTGTCTCTCTCACTGTGACACTATGTGTGGCCATCCACGGACTGTTTACTTTTTGAGACAGGCAACAACCAACAAACAGCTGTGTGCCTCAATTACCTCCTGAATTATGTATGAATTGGTCTATTCAAACGGTTTCCATGAATCAGCTATAGTACTATAGGATGTCCATGGTATAGGCTGTACATACATACATATAATTATATTCAAGAAAAGTAACTCTGGGTTTTCATGATATTAAAATTTTGTTCAAAACCTGGCGACAGCTCTCTTTGTGATGGTTATAATAGTGTAGGTTTTGTTGTCGTATTGTAAACTGCTAACTGGAAAATGTTGATAATACCTCAGTGGGTATAAGAAAAGCACTCAAAAAGCACCTTCAAGATCAAAGTATGGGATGGTCCTATGGGACTGTAACTTTACCATATCATGTAGCTAGTGTAATGGGAACTTTCAAACAATATTCAGTTTATTGTTCTTTGCAAATGTAGACTGAAATTGACTCTCCACCATGTGCTATAAACCAGTAATATAGAGGGAGTTTTCTTCAAAGGAATTATGGGTTTGAATCCCAGCTAGATCTCGAGATTTTTCCAATGAATTTTCATATTTCTTTCCTTCCCAGCCCTGCTGATTACACCAGAGAGCTCCTAGACCCCTGCTACACTTCCACTCACACCACTGCCATCTCCAACCCCTTTGCCGGCCCGTTGTCGTGCTCTACCAGTCACACCTATGGTAGCTCAGATCTCCTTAGGAACCATACGACCTTTGAACCCCACTGGAACCGAGTGGAGAGCATTTATTTGCAGTCAACTTTTGATGTGGTATGTTGAGGAGGATTAAAGAACAAACATGTTATTGTGTCTTTGGTGTTTAACTTTTTGCTGAATAACAAGTATTATTCATGATATTGTGTGTGAGTGTGTATAGTAATAGAGAGGTACTCAAATCTTTTACCTTCAGCCTGTGACCATCTCGTGTCTAGACAAGCAGAAAGTACCTCTCCTCTCTCTCTCAAGGTACAACAACATGCTCATATTGAAACTGAAATGATTGAGTTTCATACGTACATGGTTTGAGTTGTTTTGTGCTGTTGATTCAAATTTTACCATCTTCTATATGTTCGTACTATTTCAGGGAGAGCACTATCAGTGGATTACAAGACCTGCTGTTGGAGCTGATGGCAAAGCGTGCTGAAATGTTGCTACAGCCTACAGACATGGAGGTGAGGTACCTTGATAATTTATGAGTAAAACTTCTCTGTCTGTCTTTGACTCCATGTGCTTGTTTTGCTGAGTATTTAGTATCATTTGTTTGTGTATTGTTGACATGCATGCGCCCTGTGTGTGTCTTTGTCTTCACAGAATTTGCCCCCGTCTGCCCGTGAAAGGTCCCAGTACCTTGTGGTGCTCATGGAGTCCCAGGCCCACCATTGCTGCCTCATTCTCCACACACTCCTTCTTCTCTGTCACTGCGAGGCATTCACCCACGTCGACCAATTGAGGAGAACCCCTGTCATTAGAGCACTTCCAGGACTGTTGAAGGCCGTCACACAGTTGCTGAGAGACCCCCTGTGGCGTGAAGTGGAGAGACCACTCTACTTTCAAGCCGCCAGAACCACCCTCGAACATTTGCAGCCATTGGTCCACTTCTCTCACTATGATAGCCACCAGCTGCCAGGTTCAACCAAGAAGGCCAAACAGGTTGTGAAGAAAGTGTGTGAGCTTTCTTTGCCAGCTGAACTGATGGAGGTTGTACTGAAGTTGGCCAAGGGGAAGGTGAGAGGCTTGAAATTATTCTGTTTATGTGTCATTCGGCATTGCTTCAGAATTTCACTATAAGTGTAAAGAGAGCATTTGCTGGTCACTACCATGAAATTGAAGACTGCCTAGGATTGAGCCTCAGACTGGTTGTGACCACAATGGCTTTTGATTTATGTATATTTGCAATACATGCACTTGTATGTGCCCACACACACACACACACTGACAGCTCACTCTCCACTCCTCCCTCCCGCACACCACCAATGGAAGCACCATCAGTTTTGGTGGTTCAAGCAGGTCTGCCTCTCGCAGTGCCAGTGTAGCTGGCAGCCACTGCTCCTTCGATGATGAGATGGACGTGGCCCTCTCAGAGAACTCCCCCCTGCTTCAGAGTGAATCCAGTGTCACCCTCATGACGAGTATGTGTATGTTTGTTAAAGGAACTGTGTTACAATATAAACTACTATTTTTTAACGTTTTATGACGTTAATCACTTTAATGACCTTTTGTGATGTTTTTTGTTTTGTTTCTAGCGCGATCTAGGTACCATATTCTGGATACTAGCTGCTTGTGTACGTACGTGTGTTGCGCGTTTGTCAACAAAAAATGTCACAAAACGTCACACATTTTAAGAAAACAGCGCTTATATAGTGACACAGTTCCTTTAAGCTATGTGATCTATTTGTCACACTGTTGTAGTTGATTTTTCTTATGTATCTGCTCCATCCCATGTTGACTAATTCTTGTAAATAATCATAACAACCTTTACCTCTTTCTGTATAGGCCCCAGTGATATTCTCTCTGTTTCTAGCTTGAATGATAAAACGGCTTGTCAACTGAAGGCAGCTGAGTTTCTGTGTTATTGGTACCAAAGTTCTATTTCAGTGTTGGACACCACTGATGGTACTGTTGGTCCCTCTGAGGAGGGGGGTGACAAACCTTCGGGCATTGAAGAAGCGATACTGAGCATGCTCCGTGAAGATAATGACCTAAAGTTATCGATTCAAGTACAAACAGTATGTCATAAATAATAAAACATGAAGCAATTAAGCTAAGTCTCTTGTTTTTTTTTTTTTTTGACTAAAGTATTTTGTACTTTCATGCAGATAACAAGAATCTGTCATATACTGTTGTCAGGGCCTGACAAACTGAAGGTAGACACATTGGAACTGCTCCTCGGTGTCCTTGGGTATGTACAGTCCTTGTGTGTTGTGAATGTCATGTGATTCTCACATGATCTCTCTGTTGTCATAGCAACATCCTCAATGCCCATCGCAAGAACCAGGCTGTGTATGGTGAGAGTCTGACCATCCTCAGACTGGCAGTTGCTCATCTTGTTGGAGAAGAAGAAGATGGTGTTGATAGATCTTGTGCCAGAGAGAACTGCATAGATATACTGTCCACCTTCTGGTTAGAATAATATAGTTTGATGTACATAATAAAATGTTGGGTTGAATCAGACTGTATTTACTTGATGCATTGTGGTCATAATATGTTTTCTTTTGTTTTGTTCTGTTTTGCAGGACATTGTACCAAGATGGCCATCTGTCAGCTCCAGTGAGAATAAAGCTTGCAGTTCTGATACAAGTATTGTTTGAACATGACAGGAGTTGTAGCTGGACTTCCATTACTGTCAAGAAAAAGAAAAAGAGGAGTGACTCCCCTGAAGAATCTTCTCTGGCTCTTAGAGATGCTCTGATTCAAATGGTGAACGATGTGGACCACGGTGTTCGCATGCACATGGCTGGTTCCATCCCAATTCTCTTTACTGCCGAGAATATACACCCTACATCATGTGATAGTCATGTGATGCTGTCATCTTGCAAAGAACAGGAGAAAATGTACGAAATTATTGAAAAGATGCTACATAAGGCCCATCTTGTCACAGTAAGTGGTCGGTTCTTTGCATTATTCTAGACAGCAGCAAAAAAATTTACTTGTAAATTTTTCTTTTATGGTCCATCTCCCAGGTGAGTCTGGATGAGCTGAGTGCTGAGGATGACAGTGTAAACCGTGTCTCCAGTATGATCTCCACCCTTCAGCACGAGGCGTGTGTCTCTCCTGTCTGTGAGAGGAAAGTGGTCTCTTTGCTCATGAACTCCGTAGGGATGGGACAGATTGACATGGACATTGCCAGAAAGGTGAGATCATGCAATGATACCATGTGGAGCATCTTGTCCAAAACAGGTCCTAGTTTATACATATGCAGTATTGTGTGCCAACCAAAAGGTCAACTAAAACCGATATAAGAAGCTGTTTCAGTACAATTAGAAGATACATCCAGTAAATGTAGCTCAATGGGCTGTAGTCTAAACCTTCTTTGTATCAGTTTAAAATGACCTTTTTATTTCAGGCATTGTTTCAAATTGCTCACTATCTGGGTTACGAGAACACTCGAAGGTTCATGGAAGACATGTTGATCACTCTGGTCAGTAGCTGGATGGAGCAGGAGGGTGCAGCACTGAGTGAGATCCCACTAGTGTCACTGATGGGGTATGAATCAGCCAAAGACTTCTTTAGGTAAAGGGTATCCACCCTCACTTGCAAGATCTAAGAGCAAGGAATTTTACTTGTTTTATTGACGACCATTACCACACGTATTTCATATTACAGTGTCTATCATCATCACATTGTGCCCTATTTGATCATGAAGCAAGATGTGGCCACACTGGAGCACCTTTCATCAGAGGTCCTCAGTGTTCCTCTCCCTCAGCTGCTCAAGGAGAGCGTCCCCACGTCCATGGTGCTCATCCTCACTGGCTACGTCAAACAGGGAGAGGGGGAGGGAGCCGGGGGGAGTCAGGAGACACTACGACGTCAGCAGGCAGCTGCCAGTCATGACCTGCTCAATGAGTACCTCACACAAGAAGTGAGTGAGGTCTTTGTAGTATTGTGTTAGGAACTCTGGCTTTTGAATACAGTGTATTTTTAGTATTGAATCAGTGATTCCTGTGCCTTTATGTATTGCAGACAGTGTATAGAGAATTATTAGGTGGGGCAGGTAGTTGAGCTCACAGGAGTTCAACTAGCCTTCCAAAAAAATAAAGATTTTACACTCCTTTGGAATTACACACTGAGACTTGTCCAGTAACAATGTACTACAAAGTGAGAGCTCAGTGCTGGGCTATATATATGGTTGGCTTTTGTGCAAAATACTTGTGGGTTTCATTTTAATGAATATCGTTAAGAGAGACGGACATATTCACGAGCATCTCCACATGTGCAGGTTGTCTCCCAGACCATTCAATATTCTATCGATGAGTTTGTAGTGGAACTCTTGAGTCGCATGTGCGAGCCACACACAGCTGGCACTCACCTCGCCAAGTACACTCTGTCTTCCGACCCTCAGCCTTGTGCTCCTGTCTTCTCCTCCTGGGTGGTGAGGGCCACTCTGGACTACATGCCAAACTGTTATGGCTCCTCTGCTGTTGGCAGCTCCTTTGTGAAACTGCTGTCAAAAAGAAAGGTATAGTGATTAAGTAAAGGACTTCTTGCATGCTTGTAAGTGCACAAACTATGTTTTTTTAAAAGCTTTTATTTGCTATACTGACAATCTTTCTTAAGCAAGTACTGTATTAAGGAATTGGTTTAACGTTTATGTAACTATGGATATTGGAGGGAAAGTGTAGCTGTCTACATGCACTGAACAGATGTTAGCATTATGTATGTGCATTCTTCTATCAATTTTGCTATCAGTTATTTTATCAGGAGATGTGTTCTGTACACTCACGCCAATAGGATCACATTCAGAAGATTCTCCTCTCTCTCACCATCAAGCTGGAGTCAAGCCATCGTGTCTTCAGCAAGCGTCGCCTCCTCCTGGCCTACTACTTCTTTGTGAAGCTCATTTGCAAAGAACTCTCTCACACAACTTATTCTTTTCTCATCGTGGACATCACACACACTGTGGTCAGAATCCTTTCGAATATCAAGAACAAGGAGAAGATGAAGAGAGAACTATTTGGTCCTTGTTGTGAGACTCTTGAGGTACTGTGCAAGGCATCATTGGAAGTGTGTCCACAGGAACTAGGCAGACATCTTCACACGATCGTTACAACCCTGATGCCTTTTGCTCAAGAGACAGACACAACTGGAAAACAAGTATGTGTACTATTAACAACATACCAAGTTGATGTATTATTATTTCTCAAGTTTGTAAATCACTGAGAAAGTCTTATCTGTTGTGTGTCATGTGACCTCTTTCTCTCTCTCTCTCTCTCTCTCTCTCTCTCTCTCTCTCTCTCTCTCACATTTTCCCTGCAGGCTTTGTCTTTGCTCTCCTTCCTTCTCTCCAGTGCTCCTTCCGATCACCTTAGTGAACTGGATCCTTTCCCAAACATTGAGCCTTTCACTCAACTCCATCAGCGGCAGGTGGAACTGAGAGAGGAAGTGGGCGGAGTTTCCCTCTCAGAGGAGATTGGGCGATTTCTATCTGTAGGACAAGTATGCCCTCAGGCACCAAGAACAGAAGGGTTAAGATTTTTACGGAGTGTTCTCCGTGACACAAGACAGGAAATGACCCACTTGATTAAATATGGTAAGTAGCTTGATTTGTCATTTTCTTGGTGCTTACACACATCCACACATGCACTCACTTCGCAAACACATACTCATTCATAAAGATGGAAGCTCCCACGTCTTGAAGCTGATTCAAGGTTTGGTTGCTCTGTGTCAAGGCTCTAGTGACCCTGGAAGTAGAGACCAGGTTGCTTGTTGCTTGGGAGAAATTGGCCCCAAAGATCTTGGGTGTATTGCCATTCCTTCAGCAAAGGAAAGTAAGTATGCTGCTAGTTTTTTTCTGTATGTAAACTTAGTTTTAACACAGGTAGCAATGTAAACATGAAAGCTATTTGCTTAAATTAAACACCTACATACATGCACAGTCCCTCTCTTAGAGATGAGAGCAAGAGCCAACTTACATTGCTATATGGGTATCAAACTGGCTGACAAATTAATACAAACTTTAAGTAATAATAAATTGAATAGCACAATACATATTATTGTAAAACTCAACAGCAGCAACAACAAAGGATTGGAGGGATGCTAACATAATATGCACTTTAATGTTAGAACTACTAACTATGGATACAAGTTTCTGTTTAAGTATGTGTATCTAGTGTTTGTTTCCTTCCTCTTGGTCTATAGTAGTGATCAACAATTGATCACTGTCGTAAAGATCACTAGAAATGCTCTTGTCAGAAATGCTCTCCAAGCTCTCTCTATTGTACTCCCAACCCGATTTTGAGCCACCTGCTGAGTCATCCATTTTATCAAGGTTTGGTACACTGGACCACTGCTTGTCCATTTGATCATGTACAGATATTTTTCTTGGTGGATTGGGTGTCTGGCTAACAGTTTTTGAGTCCTGAGCAGTTATGATGGAGTGTGGATTCCACGTTTCTTTTGTATATTCCCACCCCAATTTTTTACCAAATTCAGAGCCACCTTTTTTATCAATGTTTGGGCCTACAACTGGATCTAGGTCTAGGTCTATGTCTGAGTCTGGGTCTGGATCCTGATCTGTTATGATGCTTTGTGAAAGTGTAGAATCTCTTGCTAGAGTAACCGTGTTGTACTTTGAGTGAGTTGCTTTTGAATCCGATTTTGAATCTGATTTTGACATGCCACTGAGACTGAGTGGCTTTTGTATGATTGTTGTAAGCCAAGTCTTCCATTGGTCACGGGCTTCTTTCTTCTTGATGCCATGAAGGACAAAGAACAGCACCCCTTGAAAAGCAACAAAGATGCTGAAGAGGATCTGAAAGGTTATGGTGAGACCGTAGACAGTTGTGCTACTAGCTGCAAGTCCCAGTCCCCAACCAAGTCCGAACAGGGTAGCTAGTCCGAAGCCAACGATGATTTGTTGCTTGAAAAACTTGATTTTATCTTGTTTTTCCTCTCTTTTAAGCTTCTTCTTAGCGTGTTGGTAGACCGAGACCATGATAAGGATGAACATGATCCAATTAATGAGGTATATGATGATAAAAGGAGCAACAGTACCAACCCAAAATGGAGGCCCATCGGCACGGCAACTAGAACGGAGAGTGCATGGATAGAAATGATTAATTTTGTGCTATAAGTACAGCCACCCAAACGAGACTTACAATCCAGAAAGAGGTCTGTTTGAGGTGCTGTTGAGTGACTCGTCACTGTCTAAGGTAGTGTTGCAGGGTTTTGGTTCTTCGTTGCTAATATAATAGTATCTGTTGAGGGGACCGGCCAAAACTGTTACAAACACCAGTGGTACAACTGCATGTGAGGTGGAAATGTATTCCATCAATAAAGACCCTTTAATACTTTAGTATTATTATATTCACTGTACTGATACTATCCTTACGCCATATTATGAGGCCTGCTTTTAGAATGAACTTTGGTATGTGTGTTCCAAGCACTTTGACCAGCTTCCTGTAGAGGTATATAGCTTCTACTCCCGTCCACCCAAAGAAGACTAGCATGAAGTATTGGAGGAGAGCTGCTGAAAGGCCACAGATTGGAGGCACTGGTGCGGCATGTTCTCCTATGAGGAACGTGATGTAGAGACACATTAAAGATATGGACATGTTGATGAGAAGTTGCCCGTGACCACTCTCTCTTAGTTTCCTGCAGGACAACAGCAAATATTATTATACATGTAATTGAAGATGAAATAGAATTATACATACTTGGTGCCAATGTATGTGATAACAAAAGTGGCCAGGCAAATCAGAGACAACGGTAGTCCAACGTATGAGATTACTTGAAGAGCAAATGTATGTACAGTTGGTTTCATATTCCGATCAAAGTTAACATTCTGTAATTTGTGATAGTGTGAAATGGTGATAAAATTATATGTACAAACTGTATAGCTTCATTTTTGAGCTTACTAGCAGTAATCCAAAATGTCCTGGTTGTGAGTATTGAGCCATCAAGAGGACCGTGTTTACAGAGCATTCGTCTTCATCTCTAGGAGTCATATCCTGTAGTTTACATACTGAGTCGTCCTTTGACCAAGCACCTAAACTGTCTGCATTTTAAATTAATCAAACTTGATCAAGTACATTCAGGATTGTTGTAAAATATGGGAACAGTAGCAGTAACTACAATATGCATGTATTTACTGTTGCTTTCTGGATCCCACAGTCCACAAGTGATGTCATCAATATTGTTATTAGGTTGGGTAACCTGCATGTTTGATGAGCCAAATAATACAGTTGTACATGTGACTGGTCACAATTGTCTTCTTCATAATATTATTGAAAATGCTCAACTGAGTACCTGTAGGAAGACTTCTATTGGCTGCTGAAGTTCGCCTTTGGACATGTAGTCCATTGAACCATTCACCCTCACAGTCACAACAGAGGAGACAAGGGTCAGGTTTTCTTGACTCTTGTTCGATGAGATGAACAAGTTTTCACCAGTAATCAATGTGTATGAGAGCCTCTGCATGTTACTGTCATTCAGTCCGAGATCTTGAAAGATAGTAACTGGTATTCTCACTGCAGCAGTTACCGTGGCACTGATATTCTGATCTGTACCAGGAGTTATGGCAATGGAACTAGTATTGCTGTTTCTTTGTTGATTGTTGTTGTTGATCTCAACCATTAGTGTTTCTCCTATAAAGTTATTAGTGTCAACGTTGGCAACGTGCATTGCATAGGACCGTTGTACAGTGGTAAATATGCTGGAATTTGTCTCATTAGACACTTGTATATTATCAGCAAAATCACCCAGGATATCAAGCAGCCTGTGTATATGCACATGTATATAGGCAATTATAAACGGATTGTACGTATTCATTTGCTATAATTATACCTTGATGATGTTCTTGACTTTACTTGGCTTTGAGCAATCTCCGAAGAATTAGCAAGAATCAGATTATCAATAGTTGTGAGGAAGCTTTCTGTAACCTGTTTATTTCAAGATAAATTATTAAATAGTTACCGACATAGACACCACACAACTAAGTTTATACATTTTCATTTTCAAGGGTAGCAGCCATTGTGCTAATAGATTCCAACAAGATTGTAGCAACTGAAATATCAACAGCTTCTATTTGTGCAGAATTGCTTGTAGTGTTGGCCAAAGTTTGTGAAATGATTTCCGAGTCATTTCCTGATACCTGCAAGAGTTGGAATAACATTGTTAAATTTGGAAGAATTAATTGGTTTGAAAGTGCAAGCTTATTATTATTATTGTACCATTGAAGTTTGACAAAGTTGCAGTGTAATGTTACTCAATTGACATTCTCCGAATATATTCACTGGTTCCCACATTGCTCCAGTTGCGTATGACCCTCCACATTTACGTCTCCCTGTAACTGAACCTGTGCTATTTTGGTCCAGCTCCAGGATGCTTTGACATATGCAATTGTACGAGACAGAACTTCCAATCTCAGTGTCAGGCCAACTGTATGTGATGTTGGGATAACTCGAAGAAATTTGCTCATTTGCCACAGCTGGGCATCCATCTATAGAGTGTATAATTTTGCAGTTTAAGTTAAACGTTAAAATTGAAAGTAATTGAAATGTTAGTTTAGTCCTAGACCCTGTTTCTTTCCGAAGAGGTGAAAGAGGCAGGGTCTAGGACTAGTGAATGTTGAAATGGAAGCTTGAGTATAGTTTCTTACCAAATCTTGTGATGTCCACACTTATTAAATTAGCTGATGCTGCAAATGCTGTTTGTAGTTTGAGTTGTATTGCTTGTTGAAGCTGATGATCACTAGATGATGTGTTCAACACGTTGAGTGTGAGCAGCATAGGGATTATCAGGAGTGAGCCTATTGAAGTTCTGTTGTAGGATGTAGCATATGATGTAGAAGTAAATTGATAATGGAAACCAGAAAGGAATTTCGGATCATACTGATTGCTTGCTTACGTAGTCTGTTCTGTGATTTCATACCCCACGGCTGAGTTGTTAAATCCTTCTGGACTAAGCAGGGTTGAACTAATCTGTATTAATGACAACACTTATATATATATATATATATATACTGTAGATCGGAAAAAAATTGCTGCTAAAATTCACTTATTTACGTGTTCAATTTTTTGCCATTTTGACCGATTTGATTTAGATTGTTGTATGTTATATAGGATTGTGTGTGTATACCTGAGATTTTATGTCATCAATGTTGTTGTTTCCACTCTGTGAATAATTCACCATCACTAGGTACTGTCGAATACCTGCCAGTATACATTAAACGTTAAAATTACAGTATGTATGCAATGAGGGATATTGTGTACCTTGTAGTGTGACCAGTTTCTTGTCTGATCTGTCAAAACCATAACTATTGTTAGCCTCACAAGTGTAGTATCCTCGATACTCAGGTGAGAACTGCTCCATGTAGAGGTGTGGTCTGATCTCTCCCTCAATCCTCACATCATCTCTGTACCAGTGGTACGAACATGTGTCTCCTCTGCAGCCGGTAGTGTTGCACGTCAGGTTGACAGGCAACAGTAGCCTAGGCTTCATTTCAACATCAATACTAATGATCATAATGGGTCTTTCTGTACATGTGTGTATGATGGGCACTTGATTATCAAATTTGTGTATAGAGCCTAATCATATAGTCTGCTTCAACAAACCTCTAGAAATGCCACTGTTTTGTTCACAGTATCGCCCAGTGTGGTCAGTCCCAGTACAATCACAGAAAAAATCTTGATGTAGGTCAACACACCTGCCACCATTTTGGCACAAAATTTCTATGCAGTCATCAATTGCTATATTAATAGTCAAGAGAAAGGAGACTATAATTTCATGCATTAAGATCAGCCGTGGTGTTTCTTACGATGGACATTAATGTTGATGTTTCTTGTGGCCATGTCAGTGGACTGAGTTTGACAGATGTATGCCACTCCATCACTCTGTCTAGCATTTCGGATCACCAGCCTACTTGTCATAGCATGTAGATTCCCACAAGTTCCTTGTGGCGATTCATCTTCTATTGACTGTGTTGTTGTCATCAACATAGTGATGTTCACTCTATCACTCCAGGTTGGGTTTACTACTGACATAGAGTTGGTGCTGTTAGTTTTGAGCCATGTTAGCTGGATGGTTGGAGTCGGCACTCTTGCTGAACAGGTGATATTGATTGTACCACCTTCAGTAACGTTAACTGCTTCTGCTGACAGTGCATAAATGCTACTTGAGACTGAAATAGAAAAAGAAAAAAAAAAGACTATATTTATAAACAATATCCCATATAGGGTGGTGCATTGATTGAACAGCTGCAGTTTGGTTTAACCGAGTGTTTTAATAGATTTACCAGTAATGTAAGCAGGAGATTCCGTGTGTGGAAAAACTGCACAGCTGAAGTTTCCAAGAAATGTGTCAGACCTCAGAATAGACAATGTATTCTCAGTGGTATTCTCATTCACTAGCACATGTTCCTGCTGGTAGTTAGTACCATCAATGGAAAGAGTGATACCATTTCTCTTCCAAATAACATCAGCATTTGAGGTTACACTGCCATAAATGAAACACGTCAGAGTTCTTGTTGAAGGGTAGCACTGTATACCAAGGCTGACATTCTTACGAGCATCTGTCAATGAGTATGTTAATGTGTTGCGATAGTAATTTTAGATGACCATGCAATACATGCAAGTGTCATTACTAACTTACTGAAAGTGATCCCTCCTGAGTATGCATATGTTGACCCATCATAATCACCTGTTCCATATGCTAATAGGCCAAGCTTACTTTCTGAATCTTCATGATAGACATGCACTTCCGAGCCATGACGCTTTGTCCAACATGATACATCCATTTTCGTGAAATATCCACATGGTTCTCTCTGATTGCAGTACACTTCAGTCCATCCACTAAAGCTTGCCCTTTCTACTGGTTCGTTTGACTCAGATAAATTGTAAGCTTCAATGACAATCCTTTCTGGTTGGTAGTATTCCGGTTCAACGTAAAGCTGTACAAAGTCTGTGTAGAACTCGTGATCATTATCATGATGGTCTAACAGCTGATAGTTGTTACTATAGTGGGTGACAGGTACTTCCAAGACCATATACGTTATTCTGTAAGAGTTAGCTCTGTACACCAAGATGGGCAAACTAGATTGAAAAATGCACAAGTCATCGTGATACAAATTGGAGGTGGTCACTAAATGTTCTCCTTCTGCCAATAGGTAGGTTTCTGGACGTAAGTAGCTTCTGCAATTGACCGAAAGTTGTGTCGAATCGTGAGCAGCTATCACCGTGGCCATATTGATGGAGTGTATGAAGTATGGTACTATTAGAAATGTGTCCCCCCAGATTGCTGTTGGTGGTTGCTGTTTAGTGAAGTGGCTGCAATAAGCTGTGAAATTGTAGCACAAGTCATCCATGTGGTAACCGTTGACAAAGAATGAAACCGGTTGATTTGTTGTTATCTTACTGGTGGCTTGTATTTCGAACCAGTATGTTTGCAGACTGTTCAGCATCACTGTTGTTGATGGCGTGGTCACAGTTGTATTGTCCTTACATGCAACAATGAGGACCGAATTCACTAGCGTGCTCTGTGGCTCTGTCACATTTATTCCATAGTAGGTATAGACATCCAATCCCAGATCTGCACAAGGCAATGCTAGAAAATAGTCCCCAGTATTGTAAGGGCCGGAACTAATGTCCAAAAATGATGATCCATAAACAGAGATCTTCTTACGTCCTTCGGATTTTATGTGTACTCCTTTGTTCCGCTCTGTGAGGTCACCCGATGCAACTTCGAGAATACTTGGCAGCTCAATGACTGTATAGGTGTTGTTGGTAGCTACTGCTGTAATGTTGATGTTGCCGTGTGGAGCTGTTACTGTGAAGGTCACTGGATCTGGTTCATTTGTTGTTATGTGCAGGCTAATTTCAGTTTCATTGTGGTATCTGTTGTGGGGAACTCGAACAAATCCGACAAAAAACTCACTAGCATAACTTTCAAACACTGCACCTATGGTGTATGCATGCATGTATGTATGTTTGTATGTATGTATGCAGGCAGGCATAAAGATGTTTGATACAGTATAGTGGAATTTTTTGCATACGAGTGTGCCAATTTGCCAAATTGCAAAACATTACATGTGTGATGCACAGTATACACTCATTCATAACACTATAAATATGCCAAATTTGTGAATTCATCTATACAACAAAAAATTATTATTATTTATTTATTATTATTATTAATTATTATTTCATTGTTATGTTATTATAATATCAGTAAATTACTATTAAAAAATAAAACTTACTTTCTTGCTGCGATTCAGCACTACCGTGAAACGAAATGAGTAGATACACTGCAAATAACCACATCTTGTCGAGTATAGTGCTAGTAGCTATTATATTATTAATGTAACTGTCTTCAAGCTTTATTATAGTGCTCTGAACATGTGGGCAAACTACTTCCTGCTGCTGGTAACTAAATTAATACTTCCTCAAATGTAGGAGTGAGCCTATGTTAGCTATTGAATAGTCTTCATGAATATATATCCATTGATAATTATTATCTTAATTGTCATGGCTACCACATGAATACGCCTATAGCACTCTGACATCAATATGCACGTCATTCCAAACACCATAACTCTCGAGTACATAGTTCAGTTTGCAGACAAAGCATCTTGCCCACACATGCTAGGTCAGTGGGTTCCCAATAAATTCATTATTTCCTTGTCTCGTGGCCACAATTGCTGCTCAAAGTCTGTGTAGTCATAGCATGTAGGTAGTAGGTTTTCCTCCTTTTCCTGGTAATGTTTGGGTTCTTTGAATGTATGATTATTGACTAAATATCAAGCTGACTGAAATGTCAGCCCATAGCGAGCATAGGAACAAATGTATTCAAGGTCCCTCAAGTTTACCAGAAGTATAGTTTATTTATTGTGAATCAAATACACCATATGAATGGCTGAGAAATTTCCAATTTTTTGTTAGTTTATATGTTTCCCCTATGGATCTCTAGACTCCAGTTGCAAATGTGGGTCAAAAAAGTTGGTCATGTGGGCTATATATTTAGTGGGTGTGATTCTTTTGCAAAGGTCAAGGCTTCCCTTATTATCCTTACTCCACTGCCATCAAGTTGCTGTCACCCAATCACTCTCTTGTGTCTATGTGTGGAAGCAATCCACTTGTCGATTTAGTACCCAGCTAGAAGGCTTAGTTTTTACTATATAGCCAGATCAGAACTCTGTATAACGATTAGCATTCATTGAAATGCCAATAGTCAACTCCCTGATTGTAACTTATAAATAAACAAGAGAGGAAATGCAAATTAAGTAGATTCATGAAATGGGAGTGGAGGGGTTAAGGTTGAATTTCTGTACTTTGAACCCTGGTGCACATGCAGCTATATAGCTGAACAGTTACTACATGTTTGTGTGAGTGTATACTGATAAGGAGCTGTCCACTCTGTACGAGAATCTAAGACGGTTCTTGTAACTCTTTGCCTTTCCATTTTGCAGGACCAAATTCAGACATTACTATGAGTGTGTAGACCTGGGATTTTCTTGTTTCATCACATTTCATAGTACTGCTCATTCCAACATGTTGTTTTCATCCCCCTATAAATGTATATATGCAACAGTTCTATTGTTGATACATGATTTGACTATGTAGTAGTCTATTCAGACTAACAGCTATAGTGATCGCCCACCATTGAATGTATGTTGCCACCCACAGCCCTGGTTGTACCCCTGGCTCTGTATATAAATACCTGGTGTAGAATGGACTCTGGTATTACAGTCAAGGATAAGTCTCAGTGCTAGTGTTTGTTTACATATAGGTGCATTTGAAGTGTCACAGCTGCCTAACAACTGGAGTCCAAGTGAAGTCTATACTGCCAAGATCCTCCATCTGCTGACAGTGCTCCTCATGGACAGAGAGTGAGTGTTTTCATGTTGATTTTGTGTGTGTGTGTGTGTGTGTGTGTGTGTGTGTGTGTGTGTGTTAGCCTCGTTCCTGCGCCAGACTACTGTAGCATCTAGTGTGCATATATATATAGATAGATATATGCAATCTCTACGTATGGTATATGCCATTGCCATACATGTAGATGGCTTGAATGTGTGATATTATTATAGTACACAATCTACGATATAGTATTATGCATACTATTGCACATGATGTATGTCTGCTTGCGATGTATTTGTTGCATAATCTACGACAAAGTTTAAATCATGGAGAATAATAAATTTGTCACAAAACTCTGCATGTGTAGAAGTAGGATGATTTATCATATTTTGGCTATTTTGAATTTTCACAAGTAAACAACAACATGTACTATGTATGTAGGTGGAAAAATCTGCTAATGTTGCATAATATTCTCGTAAGTAATTTCCTATCTAGCTATATTGGATTTATATTGCTACTGTGAATTCAGTGTTTGTCAAGTTTGCGAGAAAGTTTAGTACACATTAATATTTTTTTTACAGTAAACACCACTGTTGAATCATAGTCTAGCTTTCCATGATCGATCAATCCTTCTCCCCCTTTTTGTGATTGTTCTCATAAGGTTTGGGTTGCTATGGGAACCTCGTAGGATGTGGCAATATGACCCTCCCCTTCACCACCTCCAGCTGTTCCCACTGTTGGCTTACGGTGGCTCTCTAGGGGGCCCTCCAGCACTTGGTAGGTGTGCTCCTCAATCTCATCATTATTGCCATTGGCCAGATTCCTTGTTTCATTGTTAGTGCTCTCCATTTGGGAAGCCCACTGTGCCTGTCTGGTGGCTCCTATCACCTCGTAGTCTGGTCCCAGTGAGCTGTAATGGTTCACTTGAGGAGAAGGCTCACGCTCTCTCATTTCTGACAGCTGTTGTAGAGTAGGGTTGTCACGTGACCTGCATGCATGTGAATCATTTGAAATGTTTGCTGTATTTTAGCTACATTCTTGCCTATTTTGGGAAATCTCATAGGTGGTGAGGTCTCTTCCTCTCTTTATTGCAATGAAGCATGTCACAGACCATCCCACTGTCACTGCTATTAGGGATATGAGCAAGATCCCAATGACAGCTGCCAGTGATGAACTGCTGTTAGATGAAGGCTCTGATATAGTAGATGTAGGTGATGTACTCTGTAGACTTTCACCTACATTGTGTGAAAAACTACCAGTGTACGGTACTTGTTTGGAATTTAAACTTGACTATTTGTGTGTGCATACATGTACAAATATAATAATTATAGTACATGTAGATATGGTGACCAAAATATTGACCTGTTTAAATAAAGTGTCTTGACATGTAAAGTTATAGACTGAAAATAAGGCACTGTAGTGCGTACCTGGGCTCTCTTCTTACTTACCGTAAATGCTAAAAGTTTTGCCCTTGTTTATATTACATGGTTCGAGGTTGCCGCGAAAAATGAAAACACGAAAATTAAGTAAATAATACAAACGACCCATTCCAACGTATATTTCTTTCACTACACTGCGAAAAATAGATGATGCGGAAAAATTAAACGTGAATATTTAACACGTGCAAATTTCTGGATTTATGGTATATTTGCTTTGCTCATACAATGTAAATGTTTCTGCTTTCAACATGTATGGTTAGAGCAGAAAATAAAACACATAACACTGAGTAGCTAGCAACATTGATGAAGATTCTAGTCAGTAAACTTTCTTTTCTAATCTTCAAATTCAAGTGTCTGTGCATGCACAGCAAAGGTCCATTGTAGCCAGTTTGTGTGTGTGATTGCTCATGTCACAGTAATAAAGTATATTGGAAATAAAATTATGTTATTGCATGACTGGGAGGGCAATATTTCCCCAATATTGCCCGACCTTTGGAGTGCAATAATAGATTTATTATAATTATGACTTGATGATACTCTTCAGCTAGCCTTGTACCCAGGCCACTCCCTCTTTTTAGTGTGGCCTGGGTACGAGGCTACTCTTCAGCAACAAACCACCGCCACTTGAACACAGACCACTGTAGTATGTATGTACTAGGTACAGCTGCAGCTGTATGTACATATTGCTAAAAAGTATCTGTGGTTACTATGTATATAAATTGACCCATGTCTCTTAGTAAATTTTCTAGTGATAATTAAAAAGTGTGCAATAACCATCCCTGCAATATGGGAGAATATTCCCTAGCTATACTGACCAATCAGATTGCTTATAGAACAGTAGTCCTATATTAAAATGTGTTACAATAATAGTTAAGCCATAACCAGATGGGGTATGATGGTAGTAGATTGTGTGAAGAATTCTTGTGTATAGCATGGAGGATATTCTAAATGATTTGCTTATGTGTAGAGAAAGAAAGCATAGCTGCACAAGAATTCTTTGCCATCTTAATTGCTTGCTTTTATTTTACAAGTTGCATTCCTGTGTCTCCAAAGTATTACTTGTAGATCTTCAACTCACACAACTTGATTGCCAAATCATTCCATGTCAATGCATTGCATTGGTCTCTATTTTCACAACTACAGCTGGTACCACCTTATTTTTGAGAGAGATGCACGTGTAAACTTTTTTTAACTTTCTATGTGTATGTTCATATCCTTTTAAAATTAAGTCTAACTTACCTATATTACCAAAAGCTGCTGCTGCTTCAATGACAAGACTCAGTACAAGCCAAAACCATTTCATGGTATAGCTTTCCGCAGAAAACATTTACTGTAGTGTTGCATTGGAAGATTTAGTATACTAGATCCTCTTATCTGAGTGTTATGATAATGAGCTGCTGTTTTGAAAATGTATATCTTAAAGGAAACTGTTTTTTTGTAAAAATTTAATGTTTATCATTTGATGCATGGTATTATAGTGTCTCCCCTTATATATAGGCCAAACAAGTTGTCATATACTTAATTTTGCATGGTGTGAATGTTTAGCTTATAATATAATATACAAGGAGTGTGGCTCGCTTCGCTCGCCACGCTCCTTGCATATGTAAAAAGTATACTAATGTTTACTGCTAGATGCATGCAAGCACAGGCATCTGCATAAAAGGTAACCATGCTGCATTGTATGCATGCATTGCTTCTCATTGCAATTTGGCCAGCTCAGCATTTTACCTAGCTGTACGTGACGTCACAGACAACCCTTTTCCGACTTCCACCATTTTTGTAATCCACTGGCAAAGAAACTCGTTATCTGGATAGCTGTGTTTCGTGTACAGCGACAGAGAAGCAGACTCCTAGAAGCGAAAGCTCTTCCCTTGCTACGCTTCTTTTGTGAAAGATTGGCTGCTCTATCACGCTTCTTTGTCGGATACAGATGCCACTGGTAAGCCTTGTCAGCGATCTCAAAAACGGTCAGCCATACTTATAGTGCCTGTGATTCTATCCTAGGCTAGCACTATCTAACTTTCACAGATGAGCTGCAGCACTTAGTCTACTATAGGTGATTCTGGTGTTGGTCAATACGTCTCACATGTATATGCTGATGACTTTGGACTAGCTATGAGATTGTTAGCTGTATGTCGTAATATTAATTTTAATGCATATTCATAATGTTGCACAATAAACATCACTGATTGTTCAGTCAGCTGTATGTATTGATCCTTCATCATGGGTCAGTTTATTTTCTGCATTTAATTCCTCTGAGGTTTGTGTTGCTATGGGAACCTCATAGGATGTGGCAATTAATATGACTCTCCCCTTCACCACCTCCAGCTGCTCCCACTGTTGGCCTTGAGTGGCTCTCTAGGGGGCCCTCCAGCACTTGGTAGGTGTGCTCCTCCACTCTCTCCAACTCATGATAGTTATCAGCCAGGTTCCTTGTTTCATTGTTGGTGCTCTCCATTTGGGAAGCCCACTGTGCCTGTCTAGTGGCTCCTATCACCTCGTAGTCTGGTCCCAGACTCGGAGCTGTAGTGGTTCACTTGAGGAGAAGGCTCATGCTCTCTTAGTTCTGACAAGTGTTGCAGAATAGGGTTGTTAAATGACCTGCAAGTGAACACCAATAATTGCCGGCTTATATATAGTATAATTATGTATGACTGTATGGCTTTGACTCTGAGCTAGCTACTTGTAATGATCCATACGACTTTGGTAAGTTTTCTTTGCTAGCACATGCACTATAGCTACAACTGTTTCTGACCTTTCTTGGGACACCTCATAGATGGTGGTGGCTCTCCCTCTCTTTATTGCAATGAAGCATGTCACAGCCCATCCCACTGTCACTGCTATTAGGGATATGAGCAGGATCACTATGATAACAGTCAGTGACGATACTGCGTTACTGTTGTGTGGTAGTACTGAGGTTTGGGTTGGTATTGGAGTAGGTGTTACCAATATTTTGGTTGGTGTTTGTGTAGGTTGCATCAATATTAATGTTTGGGTTGGTTTTGTAGTAGTCTCATCCCAAGAACTTGCACAAACTTGTGTTAGGTTTTCACCTGGATGTGTTGTAAGTAAATTAAGGTGCAGATATATAATCTTACCATTGTGTGGTTTTCTTTTGTATTGTATAGCAGGAAATTTTTGTAGTTACAATAATAATCATAATCATATGAAAAAAGATCCCCAGATTTTATACGTGTACATATGTAATTTTAGGCTTCAAGTTTGTAATGATCTGAAAAGGTTTTATAACACTATATTATGGTTTTTATATATACATTATGATTGACTCACACAACATATCTCTTAAAGATGTCTGTGTTGTCCAGTTACTGTCAGAGCATAGTCTTTTTATTATATCTTTACTACGCATACAAATGCTGTCACATGCATCTGTTAAGTGTGCCAGAAATTAACCAGAATACGTATCATTATTATATGCAGTACCATTCTTGGTTACTATAAGTTAACCTGTGAAATTGTCAGAATTGGCTCCAATAGGAAAACTTAATTATTATCAGCAAAAACCACTTCATTTTCTGCAGGAATCTTATTTTTCTTACTCTATTGCTTTTCTCTTTATCACAATCTGTTTTAGTTTTATACGACCGTCTTGTAGTGTCTGTACATGCATGTATGCTGTTATGGAAGTAGTTTCCTAAAGAAACTGTCCTTTCACAAATATTTTCCTAAAGAAACTGTCCTTTCACAAATTATTTACCATTCGTTGCATAGTGTTGTGTCCCCTTCCCTTGATATGTAGCCGGGATTTTACGAAAGAGGGAATAATAAATATCTGGGCACCTTTGCACAACCGGAAACTACACCCACTTAATTAACAAGTTTTAGCCCCACCCATTCATTAAACTGAATTCTAGCATGTGCTCACTAGATTGACCACTCCCTAAAGCTTTGTAGCAGTAAAAGAAGGCTTTTCAAAGTTATCTTAATTGAATTCTGACCAAAGATGAGTACTATGCAATGTTGCTAAAGTATAGTCAATAGCCCATTAAAATACAGAAGCCTTAATTTTATGAGGAAAAAAAGGAGGGGAGGGGGCAATTTCCCCCTTTGCCCCCCCTCTGGCTATGCCCCTAGCTGCCTTGTACGTATTGATGAATTTACTATTGCATGATTTATGCATGACGGGACAGTTTAGAGCATCATGAATATTTATGCATATATATCATAACAACAAAGCTTCGGTTAACAGATATCATGAATTTATGCATGAGCATGTGATTGAATAACTATATGCATGCATGTATGAGTTCATTCTAAATGTCTGCTAAGTCTTCTTCCTTTGTGTTCAAGGTAGTGGAGTCTCGTAGTTAGCTGGAGTGGTTTTCTTATCATCCTTCTTAGTGAGACCAGCTGCCATTCCTCCCCCACCTTTGACCCCTTGCCTTTCAAGCACATGATAGGTGTGATCCATGGTTTCTTCTTCCTCATCTATAATCTCATAGTCTGGACCTAGTAAACTGTAATCTTGAGCTGATGGTTGCACAGAGTAGGATTCATTCTGTACTAGACTGTCATCCAGGCTGCTGGAGTGCTGTTGTACAGCTGGCTGAGGTGTGTTATGCAAGCTGAAAAGTTGATGTATTATATTTAAACTGTAGTTAAACATTTTGGGGGGTGATCCTGTGTCTTAGTGAACTGCCAAGAGCATAAATACCAAAGCACAAAAGAATTCTTGCAATGATATCAGATGCACTTCACTACATCTCTTTCTTACCGTTCTTGGGACACCTCATAGGTGGTGGTGGCTCTCCCTCTCTTTATTACAATGAAGCATGTCACAGCCCATCCCACTGTCACTGCTATTAGGGATATGAACAGGATCCCAATGACAGCTGCCAGTGATGAAATCGCACTGCTGTCAGATGAAGGTCCTGTTGTAGGTGATTTCAGTTGGTCATCAGAAGTACATGTAGTTGTTGGGTTGTTTGATGTAGTAGTCATATCATTGGTGTTTTGTGTGTTCCGCATACTTTGACCTATACATTGTGTAAGTGAAAGGATCTTTTAGAATGCACCCCCCCCTCTTTTTCCTGAATGTCAACAGTTACTCACACAACTCTGTTGCCAATGTGGTCAATGTCTCTTGATCACACCCCCACAATGTTATCGTATTTTTTTCACATGTACATTGCACATTATCTGTTGTGGACATGATATGTGTAGACAGTTCATATGGTAGCCCTTTTGCCTTTTTTTTTCAAGTTGAACTTACTTCTTGGTGAAATACTTGGTGGATTTTGATTTTCTGTTGCTGCTCCAATGACAAGACTCACCACAAACCAGAGCCTCTTCATATTATTATATGTTAGCTTTCAGAAATTATCACTAATTTCAACTGTAGATGCTCTTCGTCTTGCACTGAATCTTCGTATTAATGGTATTATTATGGTGTCTAATGCTGTACATAGCCACATTTGCAGCTGTTTTTTCAGAAAAAGAAAACACCTTTTGTAAATGTTTATCATTTGTTGCACACTGTTATAGTATTCCCTTGATGAGTTGACCAATTATGCTTAATTGGGTAGTTTCAATCACATGCTCATACATTATAATTGTTAGCTATATGACATGTCTTTATGAAGGTTAAGAAATATGAAGTCACCCTATTATGTGTGCATGTGTGAGTTGCACGTTGATTCACTCTAAATGTTATATATCTAATCTTGGTGTTCAAGGTAACTGGAGTCTATAGTTAACTGCAGTCGTTATTTCATCATCCTTCTTATTAAGACCAGCTGCTATTCGTCCCTCACCTTTGACCCCTTGCCTCTCAAGCACATGATATAGGTGTGATCCATGGTGTCTTCTTCCTCCTTGCTGCTGTCGTACTGTTGCGTTCAGTTTTGGTAGTTTTTACATTTGTAGTTTTGTAAATGCCATGGTGAACAACTTTAATCATTTCGATCGGTAAAATAATTTCAAGTACATTGATTCGTATATGAAAATTTATATGTTTACCCATAGGTGGTATCTTCATGCTAGTCACCTTAAAGCATGCCAAAACACTGACAAAAGCTGAGCATTACAGTTGTCTTAGACTCTTGCTGTAACTACCATATAGCCGGAAATATTGACGGGGATTTAAATTTGATGGTTTGACAGTCAAAGTCCAAATCGTCTAATTTAAATCTGCCAATATTTTGGCCACCGTATGTGCATGTACTATGCACATGTGCAAATTATCAAATTTAAATTTGTCAAATATTTTTATTTTACATTCTGCAGAGCAAACCGTCCAATTTTGTGACTGTCAATATTTTCAGCTATATGATACATTTACCATAGATTAAGAATTTTTGCTGCTAAATGTTTTCAAGTTTTGATTTTTAGTAAAGATTGCTAGCTGTCATGCAAAGAATTTTTAATTATGTTTAGTTTTTACCACTCAAGTTAGTGGCAAAAATTAGAGTTTCCCAATCTATGGTGTATACACATATGCATGCAGTCAAACTGTTTCTAGCAGTATAATTTATGTTGTATGATGGCTGCACTCACAGCAGCTCCTTAATTTTTATGCAGCACTTAGAGTAGGTGATTCTGTTGTTGGTCAATACATCTCACATGTACATATAACATGAGCATGGTAATGATTTGGACTATAACTGTGGGAGAATGAGCTTTATGTTTTTTATTTAATGCGCATCATACACTGATATATTCAGTCAACTATATGCATAGATCCTTTATTTAGTTATACCGTCAATCCTCCCCCTCCTCGGGATTGTTCTCTGAGGGTTCGGGTTGCTATGGGAACCTCATAGGATGTGGCAATATGACCCTCCCCTTCACCACCTCCAGCTGCTCCCACTGTTGGCCTTGAGTGGCTCTCTAGGGGGCCCTCCAGCACTTGGTAGGTGTGTTCCTCCACTCTGTCCAACTCATGATAGTCATTGGCCAGGTTCCTTGTTACATTGTTAGTGCTCTCCATTTGGGAAGCCCACTGTGCCTGTCTGGTGGCTCCTATCACCTCGTAGTCTGGTCCCAGTGAGCTGTAGTGGTTCACTTGAGGAGAAGGCTCACGCTCTCTCATTTCTGACAGCTGTTGTAAAATAGGGTTGTCGTGTGACCTGCATGCATGCAAGTGAACCATTATACATACATTATTCATGATATGTAGCTACATTTTTTTTCCTTTCTTGGGACATCTCATAGGTGGTAGCGGCTCTCCCTCTCTTTATTGCAATGAAGCATGTCACAGCCCATCCCACTGTCACTGCTATTAGGGATATGAACAGGATCACAATGACAGCTGCCAGTGATGAAATCACACTGCTGTCAGATGATAGTTCTGATGTAGGTGATGTCAATTGGTCATCAGAAGTACATGTGGTTGTTGGCCTGTTTGTTGTAGTAGTCGTATCATTGGTGTTTGGTGTGTTCTGTGTCCTTTGGCCTACATTGTGAAGTCTGTAAGTTTTACAGTATACATAATTGCCTGCTTCCCCTACTGTTTTTACTCATTGTTGTTTCCAAGCTGCTCAATATCTCTTGATCACACTGCTGCATCATTATGATCATCATAGCTTCACAAGTAGAATATGTACCTTGCCCACTAATTTCTGTTGAGGGCATCATACATGTGTGTACACAGGTTTTCATTTTTTTTGTTCTTTTTCAAGTTAAACTTACCTTCTATTGGTGAACTATGTGTGCCCGGGGTAGCTGTTGCCACTCCAATGACAAGACTTACCATATAACAGAACCTCTTCATGACAATACTACTTGATAATTATAATGTGTAGCTTCCAAAGGTTATTTACTGTGATATAACTGTAGACTTTGTCCAATACTGCATGAATCTTCTTGGTGTTTATGGTATAGTGAACTGTATAATATTATACATATAATAATTATATATATAATATTATATATAGCTGTTTTTCTGAAAAAAAACTGCCATTTCGTAAATGTTTATCATTTGTTGCATATTCTGTTACAGTATCCCCTGCATGATAAGTTATTGAGCAGTTTCAATCACATTCATGCTCATGCATATATTATACATGCAATGTTTACAAAGTAAAGCTTATGGTTATGATTTATTTGAACAAGTAATAAAAACATTGGAAATGTAATGAGACATTGGAATGGCTAAATCATAAAAAGAAAGCAAACAAGATGGAATTGCTATTTGAGTGTGTTCAGAATTCTTCCTGTGCATGGGCTGCACATGTATGTTGAGTCCCTCATGTTGCCCATAAGAATACCGTATAGCAGGAAATTTTCGTTCGTGCAAAATTTCGTATAAACGCGCCAGAAGAAATTTTCGTAGTTTTAAATTTTGTATAGTACGCGGCGCTCGCTCGTATAAAGTAAATGCGGAAGTTAAATTTTCGCAGTTTTAATTTTCGTATATTCAAACCCCATACGAAATATACGAAAATTTCCAGCATACGAATATTTCCTGCTATACGGTAATTCTTTACACACTCAAACAGTCATTCCATCTTGTTTGCTTTCTTTTTACAATTTGGCCACTCCTGTGTCTCATTACATTTCTAATGTTGTTTTTTTTACTTGTTTGTTTTCATTTTTGCAAATTTGAATCGCATTTGAGCTTGTATGTATATGGTAGATACTTGTACACTGTCAGCATGGATATTATAGCTTATATAATCTAAAGTATGCTATCAGTAAGTGAAGCATCTCAGGAGACTGTAGCTGTATCTAACAATTTTCTTGCTTTGCACATCTTCTAGCCTCGTACCCATGAGCCTGGGTACAAGGCTACTTATCTTCTTATGATGAAAACTACATAATAAGTGTAGGAAAGTATTCACCTCCAAAATACTGAAGACTGAAAGGTTACAGAGAGTTCAGAAATTTTCAGGTAATAGGCAGGCAGCAAATATTCAGATTTCAAAATAACGCACACTTGTCTATCTGGAAAGGGTTGTCAACTCGAAATTTCGAGCACTTAGCTTATGAGTTATGCATGAGTGTAGAAATGACTGGCTGCTATGCAGAGAAGGCGCTTTTCGCCTTGTATCTAGCCACCCAATGAAAGACACGGAAAACTGATACCAAAAGCACATGAAGACAAAGATGCCAAGTTTATTCGTTTAAGAATCAGCTTCTGAAAGTGAACTGTCTCTGTGATATAGCACGAGAAGATAGAAGAAGAGGAAGAAGATGGAGAAAATTGAAGATTTGGCATATTTCAGTTTGGTTTAGCAATGACTTTTTAGGCTTGTTGGAAAGAGAATGAGCTAAATAGTAGCTTTAGAACTCTTTTAGTGGCAAGCGCTCAGTTTTTGCAGAGTTTTTTGTGTGAATATTTGTATTGCGCTAATGGGCCATCCATGCCATTCCTGTGTACCCAGTACTACCGTACTGGGAATAAGCAGTTGTACTCTGTTTATTTCTATGCATTAAATTGTAAGTTATTTCTAAAAGTTAGCTAAGTGTGACTGGAGTCTTGTAGTTAGCTGGAGTGGTTATGTCATCATCCTTCTTAGTGAGACCAGCTGTCATTCCTCCCTCACCTTTGACCCCTTGCCTCTCAAGCACATGATAGGTGTGATCCATGGTGTCTTCTTCCTCCTTGTTGGTGTCATGGGCAGTTACTGTGAGGTTCCTATCTTGACCCCTCCTTGTCAGCTCTACATCATTGAAAGTATATTCATTGCATTAATGGCTGGCCCATGGACTATATATCACTAATTCGTAGTATATACATGGCATGCCATTGGCATGTATAATAACATCCTAAGACATCTTTTATACTTACTTTTCTTGTTTATCCATTTCGGTCAGTAAAATGCAATACATGCATGCTGCGGTACATATTTACCTCTCTTTATTATTCTTAATGGTCAATTTTATTTTCACTCTGAAGCAAGTCACAATCCATCCTATGGTGACTCCCACTAGCAACACAACCAGTACTGCTGTGAGGACACCCAGACCTATGGTTGTAAACAAGTAGCTTTGGGAGGACTTCTGTCCTATTGTTGGTTTATTTCTGGGTGTTGATTTAGGACTTACTATGGATCGAGGCATGCAGCACTGTTGGGGGACTGAATGTTTCTGTTTTAATGACTGTCACAGTTTGTGTGACTTGTGGAGTTTTAGTAACTGTTATTGTGTTTGTAACTGATGAGCAGTCAGATCTGTCTCTCATCTGTATAATGTATGTTTCTATGGTTGGGTACCGATTTGATCGTTAGAGGCATACCCATATCTGCTGGTCGTAGTAGACTTCATGTTTGTCATAAGATTATCATATCTATCAAGTTGTCATTACATGGGGTAAAAATTTTCCATGTTATGTTAGGAACTGTCTGTAAACATTGATGGAACATTTTTGACAGTCTATGAACATCACTGTATGCAAACAAGAATTGAATTGTGTAAGTATAGATGGAGTATGTAGCTAATTCATTGTCAGTGGAGTTATACTATATATATATACACCTAGTTTAGTTGTAAGTTGATTTAAGATTCCTATAATTACATAATTGGATGTTTTTAGTAAACACCACTGATTGCCTCTAGTCCATCAATCCTCCCCCTCCTTGTCATTGTTTTCTGAGGTTTGGGTTGCTATGGGACCTCATAGGATGTGGCAATATGACCCTCCTCTTCACCACCTCCAGCTGCTCCCACTGTTGGCCCTGAGTGGCTCTCTAGGGGGCCCTCCAGCACTTGGTAGGTGTGCTCCTCCATTGTTTCCAGCCCAAGATCGTCAGTGGCCATGTTCCTTGTGTCATTGTTGGTACTCTCTGTTTGGGAAGCCCACTGTGGCTGTCTGGTGGCTCCTATCACCTCATAATCTGGTCCCAGTGAGCTGTAGTGGTTCACCTGAGGATCAGGCTCACGCTCTCTTAGTTCTGACAGGTGTTGTGGAATAGGGTTGTTAAATGACCTGCAAGTGAACACCGAATACCAACCATGAATACAGTACAAACGAATACTTACAACGATACTTTAACAGGTTTTCTTTGCTCGCAAGTAAGCTACAACTCTTTCTGACCTTTCTTGGGACATCTCATAGGTGGTGGTGGCTCTCCCTCTCTTTATTACAATGAAGCATGTCACAGCCCATCCCACTGTCACTGCTATTAGGGATATGAACAGGATCACAATGATTATAGCTATCAGTGATGAAATCACACTGCTGTTAGATGAAGATTCTGTAGAAGGTGAGGAGATTGATGGTTGGGTTGTAGAAATTTGTGTTGGGGATGATGGTTGGGATGTAGAGGAAGGTTCTGTTGATGGTGATGTGGGTGATGGTGATTGTGCTGACGGGGTATTCGTTGTGTTCGTCACACCTACATTACAGAAGTGGAAGTATTGTTCAAGAGTATGGCTCACTTCACTTTACTATGCGCAGTCCTTGCTTGTATATTAAATTTGCTGATGTCTTATAATACTGCCATAGTTAAGCTTGCATGCACTGTTGCTTTGACTCTATAGTTTATAGATAAAATGCTGTTTATTTGCAAGTTTAGTTATTAACTTACTTTCCAAATTTGTTGCTACTCCAATGACGAGACCCAATACAAGCCAAAATCTCTTCATGGTATAATAGTTTTCAGGAATCATTTGCACAAAAGTGTCACCAAAAAGCTGTCTCGATCAGTTCAAATGATTATAGTAGTGTGACTTCTGTTGTACATGCACCACGCATCACATGCAGCTGTTTAGAAAGGTTTATTGCAAAGAAAACTGCATTGTGTTGTTTTGTAAATGTTTATCATTTGTAGCATAGTGTTACAGTATATATAGCATCTAGATGAGTTGTGATGATGTGACATAAACATGATGGTTTATATCAGAACAAAATAAATTTTCGTTTAGAAATCTCTATATATAAACAGGTAATTTTTATCTGAAAACATTTCGCCACTAATTAAGTGCTAATTTCACATTAAATTTGTGCACACGCAAGGCTTATTTTATATAGCGTTTGTGTCAGTCTATTCAATGTAGTTTGCTGAAACAGCACTCTGTCCCATACATACATGCATGTCTCCTCCAAGAACAGCTATTGTTCTTTGAGAATGTGATCCACCACTGCATACATGGATATATATACCACTTGCAAGCTGTTGAGTCTGTTTTGTGTGATAGAAGCTATGCAATCATGTGCTTTCTGAACTAACTGTTTAGTATTGTGTGTTCCCTGTGGTATACAGCCTGAATTAGCTAACTCTGTGCTCTGCTCTCTGTCTCATTAAAGATTTGACATATCTTTATTTGAATGCATGCATGAGCCTTTCACTGTTTACGCATGCAAGCACACTGTTTATGATCTGTAAGGGAACTTAGACTAGGTGATTCTGGTGTTGGTCAATCGTCTCACATGTATAACATACATATAGTATTGATTTTTGGACTTGCTCTGGGATAAAGCATTATAAGTAGCAAACATGTTTGTCAGATATTTGGTGTACATTCGTAAGTAAATGCAAATAATAATTATAGTAAGCACCACTGATTGTCACGAGTCAGCCAGCCACTGATCCTTATCCCCCTCCTCTGAGGTTTGGGATGCTATAGGAACCTCATAGGATGTGGCAATATGACCCTCCCCTTCACCACTTCCAGCTGCTCCCACTGTTGGTCTTGAGTGGCTCTCTAGGGGGCCCTCCAGCATTTGGTAGGTGTGCTCCTCCATTTTTTCATTGTTGGTTCTCTCCATTTGAGAAGCCCACTGTGCCTGTTTGGTGGCTCCTATCACCTCGTAGTCTGGTCCCAGTGAGCTGTAGTGGTTCACTTGGGGAGAAGGCTCACGCTCTCTTAGTTCTGACAGCTGTTGTAGAATAGGGTTGTTAAATGACCTGCAAGTAATTAACATCAAATACGTACACGAAACTTTCCCGCTATACAGTATCATAATACTTGTAGCTATGATAAAAATTTGTAGGACTAGTATGATATGACTACGCTATAAGTCTTTCTGACCTTTCTTGGGACATTTCATTTGCTGTTGCCCTCTCTCTGTACTACAATGAAGCATGTGAGGGCTGTTAAGGATATGAACAGGATCACAATTATAACTACAAGTGATGAAATCACACTGCTGCTGGAAGAGGGTTCTATTGAGGGTGATGATTGAGATGTAGGTTCTGTTGAGGGTGACGCGGATGATGGCTGGGATGCAGATGACAGTTCTGTTAGGGATGTTGGTAACCGTTGTGATGTAGAGGAAGGTTCTCCTGGGGGTAGTGTGGGTGATGTTAATAGTGTGGGTGGAGGTGATGATGGTGAATCTGGTGACATCGTGGTTCTGTTCTGTGTACCTATACAATGTTTAAGTGGAAGTACAGTACAAAGAGTGTGGCTCACTTCACTTTACCATGCGTGCATGCACACTCCTTGCTTGTGTATGAAATTTGCTGATGTTTACTGCTATAGATGCAAGCATATAGGTATCTATATAATACTGCCTAGACATGCATTCTCCACAGTCTCAATCTTTTACTCACACACACATACACAACTTTGTTTGTACCGTAGTTTGAGATATTTTCGCGTTGAAAATATTTCGTACGTTAAATTTCCGCGTGTTTAATTTTCGTACTTACGCAGCACCCGTATTAATTAATATTGGTAATGGGTCGTCAAAATTTTAAGTGTTTAATTTTCGCACACGGGGACGCGTACAAAAATTTCCCCAATGTGAATATTAGTCTAACTACGGTGTACCTTGCATGTGCATGTGTACCTTCTTCATTGGTATTGACTCACACAACGTGCATGACTTAATACATCCTTTAATATTATTCTTACCTTTATCTGCTGCTGCTTCAATGATTATCACAAGATTAAGCACAAGCCCAAATCTCTTCATAGTGTATAATTTTCAGGAGTCATTCACACAAAAGCGTCACATTGAAGATTTAGTGTCAGAAGAGATATTCGAGATATTCGTACTTGAGCAATTTGCCAAATACAATAGTATTGTGCATAGCTTCTGTTGTACTATAGCATTACTTGTTGAGATATACTTTTCATTGCAGCTGTTTTGAAAAGTACATCTCTAAGAAACTATCCTTTCATAAATGTTTATCATTTGTAGCATAGTGTTATAGTAGCCGCTTGATGAGTTGATCAGTCATGAACATATGCATATTTGGACAATTTCAATTGTTAATACATAATTTTGTGTTGTCTGCAACAGGAAGTTTATTATGGTACCATGCACTTCATTTGCAACTATGTATAGATGCGTACGTGTGTGAGTTCACTCAAATGTTAGCTAAATCTTCTTTCTTGGTGTTCAAGGTAACTGGAGTCTCGTAGGTAGCTGGAGTGGTTATCTCATCATCCTTCTTAGTGAGACCAGCTGCCATTCCTCCCCCATCTTTGACCCCTTGCCTCTCAAGTACATGATAGGTGTGATCCATGGTGTCTTCTTCCTCCTTGTTGGTGTCATGGGCAGTTGCTGTGAGGTTCCTATCTTGACCCCTCCTTGTCAGTTCTGCCTCATCTATAATCTCATAGTCTGGACCTAATGAGCTGTAGGTTTGAGCTGGTGGTTCAACAAAGTAGGATTCATTCTGTACCATCAGTCCATGATCCAGGCTGCTGGATTGCTGTAGTACAGCTGGCTGGGGAATCATATTGTGTGACCTGCCATATAGATTGATGTGTAATCAATGGTAAACTGGTGGATTTGCTTCCAGGTTATTTTGTATGTTTGTAGATACATCATTGAAAAGGTACTATTCTTGTTGTTACTTTATTGGTATGCCATTGGCAAGTATGATACATGCTTAGTCATCTTTCTTTTTTATCTATTTTCATTAGCTAATTGCAATACAAGAAGTCAAGAAGTGTGGTTTGCTTTGCTCCCCACGCTTCTGGCTTGTGGTATGAAGTATACTGATGTTTACTGCTATATAGATACATGCAAGCACAAGCATCTGCATAGTGTTGGGGGCAGGGCAGTGAAAAAGAACTATGGCTGTGATGCATGTATGCATTGCTCCTCTTTGGCCAGCTCAGCAATATGTAATTTACCTCATTACGTGATGTCACAGAAGACCCTTTTCCGACTTCCACCATTTTTGCAATCAGTTAACAAAGAAACTCATTATCTGGCTAGCTGTGTTTCATGTACAGCGACAGAGAAGCAGACTGATAGAAATGAATTTTTTCTCCTTACTATGCTTTTTTGTGACCTATTGGCTGCTTTATCACATTTCTTTGTCAGATATGGACACCACTGGTATAAACCTCAAGTGTCAGCAATCTCAAAAACAGTCAGCTATACTTATAGTGCCTGTGATACTATTTTAGGCTAGCATTGTCTAAGCTAGCTCTCTATTCACACTTTTGATAGATTTACGTTTTCCACAGTCCAGAGTAAAGTAGCATTTTAGCTCGAGGTTGCATCACTTCCAATGAATTTTCATGCCATACACGGACAGACAGACAGACAGACACACATGCATGCAGACACACAAAACTCTGATTATAATATGATACTTGTTTACCTCTCTTGTTTATTCTTCATGGTCAGTTTCTCTTTCACTCTGAAGCAAGTCACAACCCATCCTATGATGACTCCCACTAACATCACAAGTAGTACTGCTGTGAGGACACCTAGGCCTATAGTTGTACCCAAATTAGTCAGTGAGCCATTTCCAGAGTTGTGTGTTGAAGGAGTTGATTGTTGACATCCTGCATGTGGGTTGACCCATGAGACACTCTTGTTTAACTGTCTTTGTATATTGATGAGTGACTGACAGAGTTTTAGTAACTGTTGTTATAGCTGATGGGCAGTGTAATTGTGCTATTGCACAGGAGCCATCTGTCAAATGTAAATTATATACCTTAATTTTAAAGAATCGTAAATGTGGATATATTGGCTTGAATTTAATTTGGCAATTTCACTTGTTGAGTCACCTACTGACATATTGATTGGACATTTTTTTCTTGTATTGCATTTTTTGTGCGTATTTTTTCCCAGCATTTTTGCACCATGCAACTGCCATTATTTCCACATTAATTTTAACATGATTAGTAATTTCTTACTTTTGTCACAATCATGTACTTGTTGTAGTATCCATCTGCTGAAACTCTCATTTGAGCACGCACGATTAATTATTTCTTCTAATCTATTACCCATAGCAGGGCAATCTGTATGATCTGTACCTATGAAGTTAAAATCATCATCCTGGACTAGTATTAACTGTTAATAGTAATAGTAACCTACCTGGTGGCTTATCCCCGGATTTTGTCAGTACAGTGTGTACACAACATGCTAAAAGTCCAACAAAATAGCAGCTACTATAGAGACTCATGGTGACTTATTTATTGTAGACCTTATAACTTCGTATCTTCTTGTCACTTTATCCTGAAATCAAATCTGCCTTTCTACTTGGTTGAGTACCAATTAGATATATACCTATATAAACCAGTCATAGTAAATGTCATGTTTACCGTAGGATTATCAGTTCCATTGTGTTGTCATTACACGGGAAAATAATTTTCATGTTACATTAGGAAGTGTCTGTAAACACTGACAGAACATCTTTCGCTGTTTTATGAGGGTCTACAAACATCACTATATATACCACATGCATTGACTTGTCTTGAATTGAATTTCATAGATAGATACACATGCGTACTAGCTTCAGGGGCATAGCCAGGATTTAGAGTGAGGGGTGCTAAAATTGTGTGTGCTTATGGAAAATTTTGGGGTACCACGCCCACATTTGGGTCACGTGATCGATATCGTGGCCTTTGAACTATTGCTGGAAGCAAGCAGGCTAAGCGCTTTCAATCAACCTAGCGTGAATTAAATGGTTCTAAAGTTAGTTTATCAAAAGCTTAGGCATAAATGAGAGTGTGATTCTATGTTCCCTATAGATGGGCCTGCCCTTGCTTGCAAGCTATTTGTTTGTGTGATAGAGGCTATGCAATCATGTGCTTTCTTAACTAACTTTTTAGTATTGTGGTTCCCTGTGGCATAGCCTGAGTTGTCTCTGCTGCCATATGACACGTTAGAGATTTGACATAATTGGGCGAGCCGGAGCGAGCCCACCCTAGTGTGCTGAACGGCAATTTTGTCTGTCTGTCTGTCTGTCTGTCGTGTCGTTCGTTCTTCTAATTGTTCGCATGCCACATTACGTAGAATAAAAATTTAAACTTACGGTATGTTATGAGTGCCACTACGTGTTGCAATATGCATGCCTAAGGATTCGTTTCGAATTTCAATGTCCTTGGCTACAAAAGTTTTTGCTTGCATTGAAACGGATAGTTCTCATGAAAGAAGGCTCCAACGTCGAAGAGAACTCTACAGGGAGCATATGGAGCGAGAAACGCCTGAGCAAAGAGAAGCCAGGCGAGCGAGACGACGAGAGATATATAACAGTTGTTCAGAAGCAGGCTCTTGTGCCAACAACATCCATGGACCCTGGCTTTGTGCCTCCACAATTGCAGGTTAGCCTGTAGCTTAGCTCAATATTATAAGTGTTGAATGATATGTGCATATATTCTTATTCAGGAATTAACTCCAGTGGAAGAAATGCTGGTGTCTGCTGTCATGCCTATCATGTCCGTCTACAGGCTACCTCAAGGCCAGTATGGTTACAGTGGACACGTCATTAACCTCCCACAAGATGTGTCGTCATTTGCCACCAGTCTCCCAAGATTACCATCAGAAGTTGACATCCTGGTGGTTAGGAAAGAGAGAGACCAGACACATAAAGACTTTCGTGTGCGTAGGAGGCGTGTAGAGCAAGCTTTGACCTGGTTGCTTGAGAACAATGTCTACTACTGGGCCAGTGGAATCGGATTTGAACACACAGGCCTTATCTAAAACCTACCAGAAGATGGTGACCTCTCTGACCTTGTATCTATCTAACCTCAAGAATCAGAGGTCACTCAAGCAGCACAGGCCTCACATGAAGATCCTTATGAAGCTCACCTGCCTACATGCAATGCAATTCTCCATCACCACAAACACGTGTAACTTTACTACTACGCATGCGTCTAAAATCAATATTTGCGCATGCGCCAACATTAATTATCGTCGCGATCGCTCCGGCTCGCCCTTCAATGCACGGTGCATTCCCCTAGTATTATCTTTATATAAATGCACGAGCCTCCCACTGTTTACTCATGCAAACACATGTATTGTTTATTATCAATAAGGGCTCTTAGACTAGGTGATTTTGGTGTTGGTCAATTGTCTCACATGTATAACATGTACATGGTAACCGTTTTGATTTTGGACTTGCTCTGGGATAAAGCATTAAGTAGCAAACATGTTTGTCAGATATTAAGTGCACATTCATAAGTAAATGCAGATTACAGTAAACACCACTGATTGTTCCGTCAGCCATTGATCGTTCATTCAATTTAGTTAACAATAATTATTAATCATATCCCCCTCCTCTGAGGTTTGGGTTGCTATGGGAACCTCATAGGATGTGGCAATATGACCCTCCCCTTCACCACCTCTAGCTGCTTCCACTGTTGGCCTTGAGTGGCTCTCTAGGGGGCCCTCCAGCACTTGGTAGGTGTGCTCCTCTGTTTTTTCATTGTTGGTACTCTCCATTTGGGAAGCCCACTGTGGCTGTCTGGTGGCTCCTATCACCTCGTAGTCTGGTCCCATTGAACTGTAGTGGTTCACTTGAGGAGAAGGCTCACACTCTCTCATGTCTGACAGTTGTTGTAGAGTAGGGTTGTTAAATGACCTGCAAATAAGTTAACATTTAATACACAAAACTTTCCCACTATATGATATCATAATATATATACTTGTAGCTATGATAATGATACTGACAAATTTGTAGGACCATAGTGTGATATATACTACACTATAAGTTATCCTGACCTTTCGTAGGAAATTTCATTTGCTGTTGCCCTCTCTCTCTGCACTACAATGAAGCATGTGAGGGCTGTTAAGGATAAGAACAGGATCACAATTATAACTACGAGTGATGAAATCACACTGCTGCTGGATGAAGGTTCTATTGAGGGTGATGAGTGAGATGTAGAGGAAGGTTCTGTTGAGGGTGACGTGGATAATGGTTGGGATGTGGATGACAGTTCTGTTAACATTGGGGATGATGGTTGTGATGTAGAGGAAGGTTCTTCTGGGGGTATTGTGGGTGATGTTGATAGTGTGGGTGGAGGTGGTGGTGGTGAATCTGGTGGCGTTATGGTTCTGTTCAGTGTACCTACAATGTTTAAGAGGAAGTAGAGTACAGGGAGTATGGCTCACTTCACTTTAACTCCTTACTTGTGTATGAAATTTGCTGATGTTTACTGCTATAGATGCAAGCATATAGGCATCTATATAATACTGACACTATACATTCTCCACAGTTGCATTGCTTCCCGTGTATGACTTCTATTACTCACACACACACACACATACACAACTTTGCTTGTAATAATTAAGTTCTAATGCTGCATGGTATACCTTCTTCGTTTGTATTGACTCACACAACGTGCATGTAGTATTATGCATAGATCTATAGATATTTGTAACTCTCTATAAGCATTTAAATGCGCAATGCAAACTTTCATATGTGATTGTACATGGTTTAATTGTTACCTTTATTTGCTGCTACTGCAATGACAAGACTCAACACAACCCAAAATCTCTTCATGGTGTATAGTTTTCAGGAATCATTTTCACAAAAGTGCATGTCACTTTGAAGATTTAGTATCAGACGAGATTTTTTATCTGTACTTGAATGATTATAATTGTATTGTGCATACATGGCTTCTGTTGTACTATAGCATTACTTGTTGAGATATATACTTTTCATTGCAGCTGTTTTGAAAAGTATATCTCTAAGAAACTGTCCTTTCATAAATGTTTATCATTTGTAGCATAGTGATTATAGTAGCCTCTTGATAAGTTGACCAACCATGCATGTTTGGACAATTTCAATACCACATGTATGTATATGTATGTTTGTTGACACATAATTTTGTGTTGTCTACAACAGGAATTTATAATAGTTATACTGCACTCACACTAACTATGTATGGCTGTGTGAGTTAACTCTAAATGTCTGCCAAGTCTTCTTTCTTGGTGTTCAAGGTGACTGGAGTCTCGTAGTTAGCTAGAGTGCTTATCTCATCATCCTCTTTAGTGAGATCACCTACCATTCCTCTCCCATTTTTGACCTCTGGCCTCTCAAGCACATTATATGTGTTGTCTTCTTCCTTCTTGTTGCTATCATGAGCAGTTGCTGTGAGGTTCCTATCTTGACCCCTCCTTGTCAGTTCAGCCTCATCTATAGTCTCATAGTCAGGACCTAATGAGCTGTAGGTTTGAGCTGGTAGTGGAGTAAAGTAAGATTCATTCTCTACCACCATTCTGTGATCCAGCCTGCTAGGTTGCTGTAGTACAGCAGGCTGGGATGTCATATGTGACCTACAAGATTGATATGTACAATAGTTAAAGTAGTGGGATTCAATTTTGTGTCTTAATTATAGTTGTATTTCCGTTTATTCTATAGCTAATTAGATAACATCTTTAGTGATTGTTTACTTTTCTTGTTTGTCCTTGTTGGTCAGTTTCTCTTTCACTCTGAAGCAAGTCACAATCCATCCTATGGTGACTCCCACTAGCAACACAAACAATACCACTGTGAGGACACCCAGACCTTTAGTTGCACTTGAGTAGCTTTGAGGACACTCATTTTCTTGTACAGTAGTTGTTCCTGGTGTTGGGTCGGTGGATTGAAGTAGAAATTTGGAAGGGAAATGTTTCTGTGTTAATGATTGCTCACATGCAGTTTTAAACTTTGTACCTTGTGTGCCTTTTTCTGTATTTGTGGTTTTAGTGGCTACCTGTGTTTCACACTCTTTTGAATCAGTTGGTAAGCTATTTCCAGAGTTGTCTGTTACTGTTGTTGTAACTGATAAGCAGTATTGTGTTATTGCACAAGGTCTGGAGCCACCTATCAAATGTATAAATTATTTTATGCATGCTATTATGTTTATAGTTCTTACTTGTTGTAGTTGCACAATGTAGAATTTTGCAAGAACACTCAGTTGAGCACACACCATTAGTAGCTGTTTCCTTCACTTCATTATTCGTGCAATTTATGTGGCCTGCATGTGTGTCACCATCAAGTTAATCTTTATCATCCTAACAGTATAATATAACCTACTTTGTGACATTCTAGTGCTCCGGGAACTTGTCAGTACAGTGTGTACGCAACATGCTAAAAGCCCTACGAGATAGTACCTACTATAGAGACTCATGGTGACTTGTTTGTTTGTAGACCTTAGCTTTACTTCTTTCGTATCTCTCTTGTAACTTTATCTTTCCCAATATGATGTAATATTATTACTGTTGCCGCGGATGGTTGAGTACCAATGTAATCATTAAAAATACCCATATCAACTGATCGTATCATGTTTATTGTAAGATTATCAAATCCATTGTGTTGTCATTACAGGGAAAAATAATTTTCATGTTACATTAGGAAGTGTCTGCAAACATTGACAGAACATTTTTGGCTGTTTTGTGATGATCTATAAACATCACTATATACAATACTGACTCGAATGGAATTGAAATTAGTACACATGCCTCAATTGCCTAGCAAGGCATCATAAATCGGTTTGTATCTTGAGTTGAAATTATTTTGATTATTTTTTGCTTCTGATTATGATCAGTTTTCAGCTAATTTTCTTGGTTTTCTCCAAGAAAGGGAGAGCTTACATGAGATATCAATGAAAAGATCATCTAGTCTTCATAAGCACAATTTGGGCCTTTGATCAACTAGCCTCATTCCCAGGCTCTCACCTTTACACTTATGGTAAGCAATAAGAGAGTCTGGTCGGAAATATCACATGAATTTCATCATTTATGATGCCAAGGTAGATGTGACCTTTGACCTCTGCTGCAATCGTGCCATTTTACAAGTGCCTAGCACAAACAACTCGAGAGTTAGTAATTTTACTGTACTTAGCTTGCTTATTTTCATGATTTGGGCAGCTTAAATCAGTTTGTGAATTGTAGCAGCATTAGTTTAGACTCGCTGCAGCTTGCAGCGGTCAAAGGACGTGTCTACCCTAGTGTCTATTCCTACATCATTCACATGATATTTCCGACCAGGCTCTCTCCTTCCTTACCGTGAGTGAAGGGTCAAAGGTGAGAGCCTGGGAACGAGGCTATGATCAACCTCTGAGAACATGTAATTTGTTGCACTGACTACATGTGCATGTGGCAGATTTAGTCACATGTCGGCACAAGATCTGTATGGTGGAGTCTAAAGTTATTTAGCTAGCTCGCTATGCTGTGAGCAGCAGAGCTCTGAGCTCGCTACGTAGCTCGGCGTGCATATAGTTACATGGCACATAGCTGCTTTCCTAAGGATTTCACTGTATATTACTTGACTCATGCTCTAGCTCTATACTCATAATATTATTTATACAAACTCTGCTCGAGGCACACAATGCATTATGATAGTAATATAGATGTAGTGTAGATCAATAATAATTGTATAATACTGTTTTATTGTCAATTAATTGGAGTTATTCTACATACCTGGTATAGTCGTAAATTGATTTCAGGTTCCTACAAGTACTCATAATTCGCTTTCCTCCATTAATCCTCCTCATTCTCCTTGTCATTGTTCTCTGGAGTCTGGATTGCTATGGGAATCTTATTGGATGTGGCAATATCCCGGGCAAAAATTGTCCCATTATAACGCATTTCTAATGCGTTAGTATTGCGTTAATAACGCGTGATTGAGTTTTAACGCTCTCATTTTTAAATGACGACCCTTACCCTCCAAATGAATACAGAGGGTAAGGGTCGTCATTTAAAAATGAGAGCGTTAAAACTCAATCACGCGTTATTAACGCAATACTAACGCATTAGAAACGCGTTATAACGGGACAATTTTTGCCCAGGACGACCCTCCCCTTCATCACCTCCAGCTGCTCCCACTGTTGGCCTTGAGTGGCTCTCTAGGGGGCCCTCCAGCACTTGGTAGGTATGCTCCTCTGTTTTTTCATTGTTGGTGCTCTCGATTTGGGAAGCCCACTGTGCCTGTCTGGTGCCTCCTATCACCTCGTAGTCTGGTCCCATGCAGTTAGCTGTAGTGGTTCATTTGAGGAGAAGGCTCATGCTCTCTTAGTTCTGATAGGTGTTGTAGATTAGGGTTGTCATGTGACCTGTATGCATGCAAGTGAACCATTATGAAAGTTTTGGGCCATTTACTTTCACGTATGTTATTCATGATATGCAGCTAAAAATTTTTTAACGTTCTTGCAACACCTCATAGGTGGTGGCTCTCCTTCTCTTTATTGCATTGAAGCATGTCACAGCCCATCCCACTGTCACTGCTATTAGGGATATAAACAGGATCACAATGACAGCTGTCAGTGATGAAATCATACTGCTGTCAGATGAAGGTCCCAGTGTAGGTATTGTCAATTGGTCATCGGAAGTATATGATTGTTTGGTTGTTCTTTATGTCCTGCACACTTTGATCTACATTGTTGAAGTTTGTATATTGACATCATGTGCATCCCTAAAATTAATATCACGCATTTACACAGTACACAACTCTGTTTCCAATTTTTCAATATCTCTTGATCACATGCACTGCTGCAATATTTTTACAAGTTGTACATTGCCCATTATCTGTTGTGGACATGATATGTGTAGAAAGTTTCCAATTCACTGTTCATATGTAATTATTGTAAACCTTTTGCCTTTTTTTTCAACTTTGGAACTTACTTCCTAGTGAAATTGTGGATAAATACTAATTTTCTGTTGCTCCTCCAATGACAATACTTACCACAAGCCAGAGCCTCTTCATAATAATAGTGACTTATTTTGATGGGTAGCTTTCAGAAATTATAGCTAATTTCAACTGTAGATGCTGTTCATCTAACATTTAATCTTTGCATTTGTACTGTCTAATGCTGTATATAGCAACTTAATATGTAGCCTGTTTTTTTCTGAAAAGAAAAAAATCCTTCTGTAAATGTTTATCATTTGTTGCATACTGTTGTAGTATCCCCTGAGTTGAGTAATCTTGCATGCATAATTATAGGCAGTTTCAATCAGTGCTCATAGATTATACATGCCATGTCTTTAATATAACTAGTAGTACACTGAGTGCAAGGAAATTGCCTCGTGCAGATATAGGCATTCCTTGAAGCAGCCAATATTGTAATAGCAGCTAGTTCTAAGCTATATCACAGAATCTGATTGTTTATTGTGCAGGTAATCATAATCATTTTGCAAGAGTCACAGTGGTAGCAAGCAGGCCTAGTAACTCTCACCTCTTTTGCCATGGTGCTAGCTAGAGGATTCAAGTATGGCAACCAGTCAGTGCATGGCTGTCCGTCATAGACAGTAGTGTGGGCATTTGCATGCGTGTGTTCAGTGACATCGATCGGTAAAGGTCATCAAATTCAATCGGCAATTATGTTATACTTTTTTATTTCTCTGTATATATGTGTAAATTTTTTTCACTCTAAATATTAGCTTATTCTTTCTTGGTGTTCAAGGTGACTGGAGTCTTGTAGTTAGCTGGAGTGGTTATCCCATCATCCTTCTTAGTGAGACCAGCTGCCATTCCTCTCCCACCTTTGACCCCTTTTTGACCGCTTGCCTCTCAAGCACATGATAGGTGTGATCCATGGTGTCTTCTTTCTCCTTGTTGCTGTCATGGGCAGTTGCTGTGAGGTTCCTATCTTGACCCCTCATTGTCAGTTCTGCCTCATCTATAATCTCGTAGTCTGGACCTAATGAGCTGTAGGTTGGAGCTGGTGGTTAAGTAAAGTAGGCTTCATTTTTTACCAGACTGTCATCTAGGTTGCTTGGTTGCTGACGTATAGCTGGCTGGGGTGTCATATGCAAACTGTAAAATTGATGGACATAATAAAGCAACTCTGTAAGTTTGTTTCGCTCAAAAAAAAGTCTCATTCACAGTTTGCTGTCAGTCATAATTACTTTGGCATAGGTTTATTTAACTATTAAGTATTGTTTGATATTGATATTTTAATGCATACTTTTTTGTTTGTCCTTCTTGGATAGTTTCACTCTAAAGCAAGTCATAACCCATCCTTAGCCTCTTTCCCTGGCTCCCCGCCTATCTTACATGTAAGGAAAGGGGGAGCCTGGTCTCTAATCTCACATGAGCCTATATAAAGCATAGACGTGTGCTAGACAGGTGAAAATTGAACGTGAGCAGGATACAAACTACGTAAATTTGCACTGCAGATGTATGTATAATAATCCTATTTTGATGTTCTGTATGATAACATGCTACTGTGTGTTTATACATGTGAGAGGATTGACCAACAGAAGAATCACCTAGTCTAAGTTCCCTTACTGATTATAAACTCTGTGTTCGTATGCGTAAACAGTGGAAGGCTCATACATATACATAGTATTGATTTTTGGACTTGATCTGGAATAAAGCATTAAGTAACAAACATGTTTATCAGATATTCACTCATAAGTAAATCCAACTAGTAAACACCACTCATTGTTAGGTCAGCCATTGATCCTTCATTCAGTTTAACAATCAATCATCTCCCTCCTCTGAGGTTTGGGTTGCTATGGGAACCTCATAAGATGTGGCAATATGACCCTCCCCTTCACCACCAGTGAGCTGTATAGTGGTTCACTTGAGGAGAAGGCTTACATTCTCTTAGTTCTGACAGCTGTTGTAGAGTAGGATTGTTAAATGACCTGCAAGTGAACACTGCTACAAAGTATATATACTTATACAATGATATATGGACAAATTTGCAGGACTATAGTATGTTATATATATGTAAGTGTTTCTCACCTTTCTTGAGAAATTTCATTGGTTGTTCCCCTCGCTCTCTTTACTACAATGAAGCATGTGAGGGCTGTTAAGGATATGCATGAACAGGATCACAATTGTAACTACGTGTGATGAAATCACACTGCTGCTGGAAGAGGGTTCTATTGAGGGTGATGTGGATGATGGTTGGGATGTAGAGGAACGTTCTGTTGGGGATGATGGTTGGGATGTAGAGGAAGGTTCTGTTGTGGCCATGGGTAGTGTGGGTGATATAGATAATGTGGGTGGAGGTGGTGATGGTGAATCTGGTGACATCGTGGCTCTGTTCTGCGTACCTACAATACAGAAGTGGAAGTACAATACAAAGAGTGTGACATATGTCCCACTTCACTTTTATGTACACTCCTTGTTTGTGTATGAAATTTGCTAACGTTTTTTGCAGCTATAGGTGCAAGCATATAGGCATCTTTATATTGCATAGCAGGAAAGTTGGTTTAACTTTCACAGATCACGATCCAGCCACGAAAGTACATTTATCTACAAAATTCTCTGTAAGGTCTATACGTATGGAGATTGGNGAATTAACACAAAGAAGAAGATTTAGCAAACATAATAGTCTAAGAGTGTACTAGCTAACACATGAATATAGGAACAAACGGAGTACAACTGCAAAATAATATAAAACTTTCTGTTAATGAAATCATAAATTTATACATCAACACCTGATTGAAACTGTCACCTGGAATAATGCCCATTAGTCAGCTCATCAAGGGGTCACACCACTATAAACACCATGCAACAGATAATGAAACCTAACCTATAAGTTCAACATCAATTAGCTTGATTGCATGGTCTATGTAATTAATCATGTGTGCATAAAAGGAGCAGGGGGACCAGGAGTTAGACTGTGCCTACAAGAAGAATCATGCAACCAGGTGTAATCTCAGTGGTATAGACAGTGATGTGGAAAAGAGAGAGAACAAAGGGGTGTAGAAGTAGCCTCATTCCCAGGCCTTCTGCATGCTGCTAGTATGCGTGCTTAAATAAACATGTCTGGTAAAGGTTGTCAACATAATAAATCAGCAATAGTAGCACAGCAGAGGGCCTAAGAACAAGGCTAGTGTAGAAGGCAAAAACTTCCCGATCTATGGTAATCAGCATGTAGTGCCAACTCAAGGTACTGTATATAGTACAATGCATTATGACTTTACATTTATACATTCCTGCTTACTAACACTTAGCTGCCTACAGTGACAATTCACAGCATTAACAGCAGATGCACACTGCATTCTCCTAATTCAACACTTTGATTGATTGTGAACTGTATATAGATGAACTTATTTCTCAATAATTTAATAATATTAGAAATTAGAACTTATTCAACACAAACAGATTGAGTAGAGCTATACAAGACAAAGGAAGTTGATTCAGGCCATTCAACATAAAGTCAAATAGTCTCTAGGTGATTCTTGTAACACCATACTAGAATGGAAGGCAAGGCATGTATGATACATATATACATGCACAGCCATGCAGAAGATATCACATAATATAGTAAACAAAATAAGCAGTGTAGGAATGGGCAGTGTGGTAAAAAGTATTGGAATAAGGCACGTCTCAATTTCGGCACATGATTGCTTCATTTTTATTCTCGATCCCTCATATGGATCCTCAGCGTCTTAAATGCAATGATGTATGCAATAGTACGCACTTTGAGCTTATTATACTGCATTGGTTCAAATTCCTACTAATCAGTTGGCTATAAGTATAGTGGAGTAAACTATATAATAACAGACAAGGTAACCATTAAAACTGGACTGCAGACCAAGAGTTGGGTATAAAAAATGAAGTAGTCATGTGCCGAAATTGAAACATGCCTTGTTTCAATACTATTGAAAGCTTGTATACCATCCTACATCAAGCAGTTGCTCCTATTGCAAGCAAGCATAGAGTCGATTCAGTTCTGTGAAAGTTTGACTTCGAAGCAGCTAGCTGGCATGGAAGTAAGAGGATTAGAATTAATAATGAAGAGAAGTCAAGATTGACAAATTAAGATCATGATTAAACTACTACTCATCATTTTGAAAATGGAAATAGGTCACTACTGTCTAGGAACATTAATAATATAAAATGACAGGCTAGAGTAATTTTATCTATGTTTATGGTTTGCAACTACCATTGTTTACGAAATCCTTTGATCAATCAATTCCCCATTGGATTCCATTGACTTACAATAAGAATATAAAATATTGAGTACGGATAATTATTGTTACACAATAAATTTGGCTGATATATGCATAACAATTTCAAAGTATAACATTGTTTAGTGTGCATCAATTCCAGGCAAATATCGACATATGCTACGATTGGACTGTGCCATATAACTATTATAGCTGACAACCTCGCTAAAATTTGATCTACTGAACATTATTAAGTTTATAATCACCATGGGTGATCTTTTCAAGACTGTCACAGTTAATCAGATATTAATTTTTCAGTTGTTGTTTCTCAAGTTTTGTGTTACAGGAGGTAGCTGTGAAACAAGAAAACTCACAACTCAATTTGTGGCAAATGATGATATCAACTCTACATGTCCTATATGGACCAGACCTACTAGTAATGATACATGTAAGTGTGGAGGAGACATATATTATCTAGTTGAATGTACTGGATGTAATGCTAATAGCAGGAGATCATGTGCACTGGCTGTTCCTAAATGTTACTGCATATCACGTATGAGAGATGGTATTGATGTATTTGGATACTGTATCACAAGATGTCATACCCGTGGGACAAGTCCTTCATATAAAAGTCACTATCGTTACAAGGTAGTAGACAATTACGAGATGTATTCAAGCAATGATTCAGAATCTATAAACCGTGCTCTGTGTAGTGACCTTAACATGAATCGAACTGGTCTAATGTGTGGCAAATGTGAGAAAGGCTATGTACCTCCAGTGTATTCTTACAGTTTGAACTGTTTAGAATGTTCCAACTATAAATACAACTGGTTAATGTACATCGCCATAGCATACTTGCCTTTGACTGTTTTCTATTGCTGTGTGATTCTTTTCCGAGTGTCTGCAACTTCAGCAACATCTAATGGCTACATTACAATTTGTCAGATATTAACAACACCAAATATTGTTCGTCAATTGATAGCTTCTTACCCAGTAAATAAATTTAAAACAATACTGTATCTTAAAATTCTTATTACATTTTATAGCATTTGGAATCTTGATTTCTTTCGAGCTTTGTATCCTCCATTTTGTATTCACCCTAACCTTAGTACCCTTGGGGCCCATGCTCTTGATTATGCTGTGGCTGTCTATCCTCTACTCTTGATTGTACTGACTTACATCTTGGTGACACTTCATGACCGTTACATATTCTTCGTACGACTTTGGAGGCCATTTTACAAGTGCTTCAGATTCTTTCGTGAAGAATGGGACCTCAAGACATCCCTTGTGAGTGCATTTGCAACTTTCATTCTTCTGTCATATGTAAAAATCTTGAATGTTTCGTTAGATCTTCTCACCCCCTTAACACTTTATCAAGATTGGAATGGAACTTTGTCACAAGTAAAACAACAATATTTGATCATCGATGGAACTATTGAATATTTTGGGAGAGTCCACTTGCCTTATGCTTTGCTAGCAATATTCATGTGTTGTGTTCAATGTTCTGCCATTACTTCTCTTATGCTTGTACCCTTGTCGCTGCTTTCACAAGTGTTTGAACTACTTTAACCTACACAGCCAAAGGGTGCACACCTTTGTAGAAGTCTTTCACGGCTGCTTCAAAACACATCCTCGTGACTACAGACATTTTGCAGCTTTTTTTATTCTTCTTAGAGTCATTAATGTGGTAGTTCCAGCAACAATAGTATTAGCTGGTGGCATGCAAAGTTTTGTATTACAGTTTTTAATGGTAATAGCAGCAATTACAGTAGCTGCTATAAAGCCATATAAATCCAGCCAAGCAAACAAAACCGACATAGTTATATTCACGCTTTTTGTGATGGTAGCTAACTTCATGACTCTGGAATACTTGATAAGGAACTCAGAACTAAAATTACGTCATATCCATTTATTACTAGAAGTTGCAGTTTGTATCCTCACATTAATTCATTTGTTGTTTGGTGTTGTCATTTTCATTCGATATATTCTTCCAAGAAGGCTAAGAAAGTTTTTCTTAACTCTTTTTGAAAAATGTATTAATTTGATATGCTGTTGTAAACAGTCGGTTAATGAAGAGACCCCACTAATACCAGATCGACTGGTGCATCCAGATGACCCTGAATATCAGCCACTTAAGCAACTGGAAGAAAATTAACTTTATTGAACCTATTAAAACTGTTTTAAATAATTTCTTTACTGATTGTTTACATTGTAATAAAAATAATTACAATAGGAGCACGAGAGTTGCACTACTATTTTTAGCAAGCAAGTGCTAGCGATACTGTAAAAGTTCTGAAAATCAAGCACCTTCAAAGGCGCCATTAAGCTATTAACAGAGCGGAGTCTGTTGCTTCAAGAGTTATAGGTATCAACAGTGTGCTGTGGTGAAAACTGTCATGAATAGTCAGTTTGTATAGAACTGCATGCTATATTGACAACTATGGGGCCAGCTAGAATCAAACAATGGTAAGTTACCTGAATTAACACAAAGAAGAAAATTTAGTAAACACAATAGTCTAAGAGTGTACTAACTCACACATGAATATAGCAACAAACGGAGTATACCTGCAAAATTATATAAAACTCTCTGTTAATGACATCATAAATTTATAATATCAACACCTGATTGAAACTGTCACCTGGAATAATGCACGTTAGTCGACTCATCAAGGGGTCACACCACTATAAACACCATGTAAAAGATAATGAAACCTAGAACCTATAAGTTCAACATCATGCAATTAGCTTGATTGCATGGTCTATGTAATTAATCATGTGCGCATAAAAGGAGCAGGGGGACCAGGAGTTAGACTGTGCCTACAAGAAGAATCATGCAACCAGGTGTAATCTCAGTGGTAGACAGTGATGAGGAAGAGAAAGTGAAGAAAGGGGTGCAGAAGTAGCCTTATTCCCAGGCCTTCTGCATGCTGCTAGTATGCGTGCTTAGATAAAACATATCTGGTAAAGATTGTCAACATAATAAATCAGCAATAGTAGCACGCAGAGGGCCTAAGGACGAGGCTAGTACAGAAGGCAAAAAACTTCCCGATCCATGGTAATTATAGCATGTAGTGCCAACTCAAACTGTATATTGTACAATGCATTATGACTTTACACTTATACATTCCTGCTTACTATCACTTAGCTGCCTACAGTGACAATTCACAGAATTCTTAGTAACAGCAGATGCACACTGCATTCTCCTAATTGATTGATTGTGAAATATACATAGGTGAACTTATTTCTCAACAAATAATGAAAAGGAATCAAGATTGACAAATTAAGATCATGATTAAACTGCTACCCATCTTTTGAAAGTGGAAATAGGTCACTACTATTTAGGAACATTAAAATGACATGCGGTAATATTGTTTGCTTTTTTTAATGTTTATAGTTGGCAACTACCATTGTTTACAATTCCTTTGATCAATTAATTGGATTCCATTGACGTACAATGAGAACTAACATGAAATATATTGAGTATTATATTGAGTTGTTTACACAATAAATTTAGCTGATATATGCATAACAATTTCACTGTTTTGTGTGCATCAATCCTAGGCCAATATTGCCATATGGAACTGTACCATAATTATTATAGCCGACAACCTTGGTACAATTTCTGAATCAATTTATCTACTGAAGTTTATAATCACCATGGGTGATACTTTCATGACAGTTAATCAGATATTAATCTTTCAGTTGTTGTTTCTTAAGCTTTGTGTTACAGGAGGTAGCTGTGAAACAACAACTCAATTTGTGGCAAGCACTGAAAGCAACTCTACCTGTCCTATATGGACCAGACCTACTGGTAATGATACATGTAAGTGTGGAGGAGACATATTTTCTCTTGTTCAATGTACTGGGTGTAATGCTAATAGCAGGAGATCATGTGCACTGGCTGTTCCTCAATGTTACTGCATATCACGTATGAGAGATGGTGTTGATGTATTTGGATACTGTGTCATACGATGTCATATCCCTAAGACAAGTTCTTCATATAAAAGTCACTATCGCTACAAGGTAGTAGACAATTACGAGATGTATTCAAGCAATGATTCAGAATCTATAAACCGTGCTCTGTGTAGTGACCTTAACATGAATCGAACTGGTCTAATGTGTGGCAGCTGTGAGAAAGGCTATGTACCTCCAGTGTATTCCTACAATTTGAGTTGTGTTGAATGTTCCAACTATAAACACAACTGGTTGAAGTACATTGCCATAGCATACTTGCCTTTGACTGTTTTCTATTGCTGTGTGATTCTTTTCCGAGTGTCTGTAACTTCAGCAACAGCTAATGGCTACATTACAACATGTCAGATAATAGCAACACCAAATATTATTCGTCAACTGACGGCTACTTACCCAGTAAATAAATTTAGAACAATTTTGTTTTTTAAAGTTCTTATTACATTTTATAGCATTTGGAATCTTAATTTCTTTCGAGCTTTGTATCCTCCATTTTGTATCCAGCCAAACCTTAGTACCCTTGGGGCTCATGCTCTTGACTATGTTGTTGCTGTCTATCCTCTACTCTTGATTGTACTGACTTACATCTTGGTGACACTTCATGACCGTTACATGTTCTTTGTACGACTTTGGAGGCCATTTTACAAGTGCTTCAGATTCTTTCGTGAAGAATGGGACCTCAAGACATCCCTTGTGAATGCTTTTGCAACATTCATTCTTCTGTCATATGTAAAGATCTTGAATGTTTCGTTAGATCTTCTCACCCCCTTAACACTTTATCAAGATTGGAATGGAACATTGTCACAAGTAAAACAACAATATTTGATCATCGATGGAACAATCAAATATTTTGGGAGAGTCCACTTGCCTTACGCTTTGCTAGCAATATTCATGTGCTCTGTGTTCAATGTTCTGCCATTACTTCTCTTATGCTTATACCCTTGTCGCTGCTTTCACAAGTGTTTGAACTACTTTAACCTACACAGCCAAAGGGTGCACACCTTTGTAGAAGTCTTTCATGGCTGCTTCAAAACACATCCTCGAGACTACAGACATTTTGCGGCTTTTTTTATTCTTCTCCGAGTCATTAATGTAATAGTTCCAGCAGCAATAGTATTAGCTAATGGCATGCAAGGTTTGATATTACAGTTTCTAATGGTAATAGCAGCAGTTACAATAGCTGCTATAAAGCCATATAAATCCAGCCGAGCAAACAAAACCGACATTGTTATATTCATGCTTTTTGTGATGGTAGCTAACTTCATGACTCAGCAAGATTTGATAAGGAACTCAGAACTAAAATTAAGTCATATCCAATTACTACTAGAAGTTGCAGTTTGTATCCTCTCATTAATTCATCTGTTGTTTGGTGTTGTCATTTTCATCCGATATATTCTTCCAAGAAGGCTAAGAAAGTTTTTCTTGATTGTTTTTGAAATATGTATTAATTTGATATGCTGTTGTAAACAGTCTGCAAATGAAGAGACTCCACTAATACCAGATCGACTGGTGCATCCAGATGACCCTGAATATCAGCCACTTAAGCAACTGGGAGAAAATTAACTTTACTAAGCCTATTAAAACTGTTTTAAATATTTTGTTCACTGATTGCTTACAATATCATAATATAATCTTAACAGGAGCACAGTCATAAATTGAGGGGGAAAAAAAGAGAGAGAGAGAGAGAGAGAGAGAGAGAGAGAGAGAGAGAGAGAGAGAGAGAGAGAGAGAGAGAGGGAGGGAGGGGGAAACAGACACAGATATAATATAAAAGACACACAATTTACACACAG
>CAXIPT010000008.1:813500-856399 GCA_964030475.1 Tethya wilhelma | reverse complement strand
TTGCTAAGCGCGAGTACACAAACTCCGTATACTATCCGTGTTACAAACAATTTATGTTTGTGGTACAATTTTAGTGTAGTATCAGAATATGCATGAAGTTAGTTGAAGCGCTAGCTAAAACTTACTTTATGAGCCTTTTTAAAGACACAGAAGACCAGGGAGCCTTCCAGGAGGATTCACCAAGGAGGTAAGTAAGTCTACTAAGTAGAATAATGTAGCGGGTGGGCTGTAGCTAGAGTAACTAAGCTATAAATGGCGCAGAAATAAGCGCCCAATATTAATGCATGCATCTATAGCTATTCTAACTGTAGGAAACAGTTTAGCTAATACTTATTGCCCATAATAAGAAGCGCTTAGCTTCTTTCCCCCACAAATTTCATTGCAAATTTATTATACACAATGTACAATACATTCATTCATTATTATGCACAGATAAACAGCTCCTGGCATAGCCCAGCGATTCTGCAACACTGTGGGCCATCTTCTTATCATCTGGAAGAGATTTCTTTCTGCTAGAAGTGTTTAGTTCATGAACAATGCATTGTTTTTTGTTGCACATTAAATATGCAAGATTATAATGAGATGCACAGCAGCAGCTGCATCATGTACTTATCAATCAATGAACATGGCAACGCATCCCGTGTACTAACGGGAGAGAAGCTAGCCATGGCTGACATAGCTGCATTCAAACGCTTATATCTCAGCAATAGAAGCAGCCCCACCCGTAAAATCACGTCTGCAGCTCGCCAAGGTGTGCCCCTCCCCATTGGTGCAAAAAAATTAATTTCGCGCGCGTGTCGCGAATTACACTACAATCGCCGATTACTACAAATAAAGTTTTACTACATCTGGTCGGTTTTCCAAAATTGGGTCACATATCATTTTATTTTTATTAATGTTCCTATATATATAGAGCGACCTATTTCCATTTTCATAATTATGGTGGGTAGTAGTTTTAACAACTTACTTTGTCAGTCTTGACTCCTCTTCATTATGAATTACATCCCTCTTACCTCCATGCCAACTGCTTCGAACTTTCACTGAACTGAATTGATCGACTCCATGCTTGCTTACAATAGGAGCAACTACTTGATGTAGGATGGTTGCCTTTGGCCTTCGACGCTGGCTCTCCTAGGCCTCAGCAAAACTTTAGGAAGTCACTGTAGCAGGAGGAGTGAAGATTAATCTCAACAACAGAGCTAGCCAGGTTTGGCTTAGATTTTGCATCTGACATCTTTCTTAAAATGTTGTTAAACTAGACGCTCTAGTTCAGCTGTTAATTATACAATGTCAATTGAATGCTAAGAGAGAAGGATATCCCATAAAAATTTTGGGATTCAGCTGGGAATCAAACTCAAGACCTCCCAATTGCTAGTTATAAGTGCTCCTATACCACTAAGCCACTGAGTGCCTGTGGCAATGAAGCGGAAGATATGTTGTTCACAATGGCCATTAGCGATATGAGTGAAACTTGGAAATCTTTTGACATCCTGAAGCCTTAATTACTGGTGAGTGGGTGGGGCTTGAAGTTTGCACAACCTGGGATAAATTTTCATGGGCTATCTTGTACCAACAATAAGGCAGCAGCACATACAGGCAAGTCAGTAAATGCGTCCGATTATTGATGCGTCCGTTAATTGGTCCCTTACTCTACTTACATGTATTCACCTTTGCACTTTGTCAATTTGCCTGTTGCACTATTGTAGCGACTGTATATAGTGGAGAATTTGGTATGCTTAAAAAATTGGTAATAGTTTTGGAGTTGGTTGAACCATTCCTTCTGCTGGTGTTGGTGGATCTTACTCAGTGACAGGAGGTGTTGTGTTTGGACTTGCTGTGGGAAAAAGTGAAGATGCACAGCATTCTTTTGTCAGTGTGTCAGCGATTGTAGTAGTCCTGACTGTGAAGACAGTTGCAGGAATGACACCACCACCTTCATACATGTGAAGTCGTGATACATTGTACTATATGTACCTTGAGTTGGCACTGTATATGATAATTATTGTAGATTGAGACGTCCCCGGCCCTCACCCTCTCTCTCTCTTCCTCATCACTGTCTACCACTGCATGGGATCACATCTGGTTGATTCTTCTTAGTAGGCACAGTACAATAATATATAGGTTTGACCCTAATTTGTCCATTTATTGCCTGGACCAATTGCCAATCATGCATTATTCAAGCATTATTCACTCAGATATTCATGTATAAATTTATGATGTCAATAACATGCAGGAAGTTTCATGTTTAGTAATTATGCAGTTATACTCCGTTTGTTCCTGTATTCATGTGCGAGTTAGTTTCACTCTTATAGCTATAGAACTATATGTTAGCTAAGTGTTCTTCCTTTGTGTTCAAGGTGACTGGAGTCTCGTATGTAGCTGGAGTGGTTATCTCATTATCCTTAGTTAGACCAGCTGCCATTCCTCTCCCACCTTTGACCCCTTGCCTCTCAAGCACATGGTAGGTGTGATCCATGGTGTCTTCCTCCTCCTTGTTGCTGTCATGGGCAGTTGCTGTGAGGTTCCTATCTTGACCCCTCCTTGTCAGTTCAGCCTCATCTATAATCTCATAGTCTGGACCTAATGAGCTGTAGGTTGGAGCTGGTGGTTGAGCAAAGTAGGCTTCATTCTGTGCCACCAGTCCGTGATCCAGGCTGCTGGATTGCTGTAGTGTAGCTGTCTGGGGTGTCATATTGTGTGACCTGCTAGAATGATGTATACAAACAATAGTAAAACATTCTGAGTGAAAGTCTTACGCAATTATAAAATATCTTATTCAGTTATTGCACTGACTGGAGTATATATCACCAAGAGTTGACTCCCGGGTCACTCAGTTAGCACATTTTGCCATAGTTATTTTTTTATTTATCAGTTTGTTCTAAGTATTATATGATAACATAGCTATGCTTACTTTTCTTGCTTATCCTTTATCAGTTTCGTTTTCACTCTAAAGCAAGTCACCATCCATCCTGTGATGACTACCACTAGCACCACTAGTAGTATCACTGTGAGTGCACCCAGGCCTATGGTTGCACTCAAGTAGCTTTGAGAGGACTTCTGTCCTTGTGGAGTAGCTTTTGGTTGATGTAACGTAATACTATGTGGTATTGCACTTGCTGTGCGATGAATTTTTCCCATTTTGGTGCCTGCCACAGTAACTGTTTTGAATTTTATCACTGTTGAGCACTTTTTACAGTCTTGGTCTCTCAGTATGCTTGATAGGCATGGTGGTTGAACTAACACTGTGGAGCATTGTTGCTTTACTGTTTCTGTGTGTGTAGCTGTCATTCCTCCCCCACCTACTGGTTGTGGACATGTGGGTTGAATTGTCTGTGTGGGGGAGCACTCTTGTTTTTCCGTCTTTGTGTACTGTTGTGTGACGGTTGTTGTAGTTGGTGAGCATGATTCTACTATTGCACACGGTCCATCTGTATCAGTCATGTTACTTTATGTATTAGTTATTGCACAAGCACGAGTACCACATGCCAGATATTGGCACAGTTGTGACGTATGGCCCGAGGGCCGCAGGCTCGAGGATTTTACGTCACAACTATGCCAATATCTGGCATGTGGTCATGAGTGCGCGTGCACTAACCGTAGTAATTTGTTGCTTAGCAAGACTACAGTATTCACTCAAGTGTGCCGATAATGGCATAGTGGTCTGATATTGGCACAGTTTGCCACCTACACAGTGTGCCATATGCAATATAGTAGCACAGTTTTCTCTTTGATCTAGCTCAAGTGTCAAAATGCAACAAGAATCTTTAGTAGCTTCATTATGAATTTGTTTTATCGTTTAAATTTTATCTCTTTGTTTTGCCTCTTGTAGAATACTGCTAAAACACTGATCTCTGCACATACGCTTAGCTGTCATGCCCACCATGCCACATGCAATTTTCGTTATTATTTTTATTTATTACAAAATAAGATTTTATGCAACCAATATATTATTAATTATAATTATGATGGATATTATAACTGATAGCTTACCTTTTTTCATACTGTTAGTTGTCAATACACAAAATGCCAGTAGCCAAAGAATACAGTAGTTACTGTACAGACCCATGATGACTTGTTTGTTTCAGCTAGCACTATAATTTTGCCTCTGTATAGTAACCCTCTTTTTATACAACTTTACCCTCTATGTGACCTGGAAGTAAGAAACTGATACACATCTAGGTGTGTTTTATCATCAGGTGTTAACGATAATCTGACTTTTTTGACAAACATCATAGAATATTTTCCGTTTGTGTTTTCATTGGCAAAACAAATTTGCATTAATTTAGGAGCTGTAAAAAAAGCATTTCCCCCTAAAGTCCATCTGGTTTGAGAATGCCACCGGAAGTGAAATAATGAGATTCATGACCGTATACTTCTCATATGGGGCAAAACAGCTAACTTTTGGTTGGTAAGGTGTAGGAAGCTGGAAAAGCAACCAAAAGAACTGGGAGAATGAGCGCTTTCCAATGGTGCTTGAAATTTTGAAATTGGTTGAAAGTTATTCAATTTTTTCTACCGGCATTCTCAAACCAGATGGACTTTAGTTGTTATGTTGCTGAATCTAAATTTGCTTGCTGTTAGGTTCTGTAGTAGTTGAGTGTGCGCATATTCACTTTTGCACTTAGTTTTTTCACTATAATTATAGCTACTGTATATATAGTGGGAAAATTTGGCAGACTTAAAATTTGGTGAATTTTGCGGATTTTGGAGGTGAAAAACAAATACATGCTCTAGTTACAAAGAACAAACCTTGCAAACTTACAGTAGATAGTCTTTTGGTACCAAAACTAGCTGCTAAAGCTAGCTTTATTTGCACATGTTTTTTTGCTGGTGAATTGGTAAAGGTCGTTACATATGGTTTTGGCCACCTTATTCATGTGTACTATGCACATACACAAATTGTCATGTTAAATTTTATTTTCATATATGTTAATTCTGCTGTCCAAACCATCAAATTTTTCCACCATCAATATTTCCGGCTATTCAGTAGATATTATATGCTTCTATGCTGAGTAAAACATGCTTAGAAATGTTTACCTTTCTTGTTTGTACTTTGTGTTCTTCTCTTTCACTCTGAAGCAAGTCACAGCCCATCCTATGATGGCTCCCACTAACAATGCAAGCAATACTGCTGTAAAGGCGCCCAAACCTTTAGTTGTAAACAAGTATATAGCTTTGGGAGCACTCTTTTTCTTTTACATGTGCAGTACTTAGTCTAGTCGGTGTTTCTGGTGTTGGTTCTCGGAGATTGCTGACTGGTAGCATGGGGTGATGATTGTAGACTTAGTGTAGAATCAATAAGTTCTTGTGCAGTATGTACATGTCTGTGTGTGTGTCATCTGGGTTCGTCTGGAGTCACGAATGCTAACCCAAGCTTAATTGAGTGCTTCTCTGGACCACGGTGAACCCAGGCTATCTGAAATGTTCCTATAGGATGTAGTACTTGTATCTGTTGTAATCATGGTTCAGAGAAGCTCTTATACATCTGTAATACTCATAATTCCATAGTGTTGCCACTGGCACAGTCTAGTGGTAAGAGTGCCTGACTGGTAGTCAGGAGGTCTTTGGTTCGATTCCCAGCTGAGTCGCAAGTTTTTTCTTTAGGATTTTTTTCACTATATCAACATTTCCTTGACACATAAGTGTTTGTGTTAGACTGATGATATATATACACCATGGTTTATTTGAGAAATTAAGCTTTGACATGAATGGAAGTACAATTTGTAGTGCGACTTAGTTAACTCAATAGTGGCATGCATACATATTTCTTGTATCGGTGTGATAGCTACATGTATATCAGTCAGTTAATGATCCTCTCTCTTCTTTCTTGTGGGCAGTCTGTAATTTCACTGGCACTTCGTACTTCTGCACCCCCTCACCCTCTCTCTGTTCCTCATCACTGTCTACCACTGAGATCACATCTGGTTGTTTCTTCTCATAGGCACAATCCAATACCTGATAGGTGTGGTCCCCTTGGTCTGATTGAGGGGCTTGTTGCCCCCTGGGGGTTGGTGATTGAGAGGCCCATTGCCCCCCGGGGGTCGGTGATTGAGAGGCCCGTTGCCCCCCACCGGGGGTCAGTGATTGAAGGTGTCTGTTACCTACCACCTCGTAGTCTGGTCCCATGGAGCTATAGAAGGTGGCATGGGGTAAGGGAGGTGGGAGGTCCACACTGCTGGTAGAGGACTGGTTGGGAAGGGCAGGACGTAGTGTTGTGTACATGTTCAACCTATGAGGTATCGAGTGGAAAATTTTCTTATTATGGAATTACTGATCATTGTATATGTATAATCATTACCAAATTTGTATAATTTGTTCAGTGTAGTTGAAAACACCGTTTTGTAATTATGTTTACATTGTGCATATGCAGATTTGTAATATTATGTGCATTTACTATAAAATCACTATACTCTGTATAGTATAGTAGTATCTATAATAATTGTAGTATACCTTGTTTGGGAATGAGCATTTGTTAGTTCCATGCGTAGCTTCATCTTCTGTGCCACGAAGCATGTCCTGATCCATCCTGCTATCACTCCTATCAGAGCTAGTATCAGGATGAGTATGACTACACCAAAGATCACATCACCCTCGGGATTGCATCCTTTGTCACATGTATCCTTAAACATTTGGCCTGTGTGTGTGTTGCAAATTTTAGGAAAAGAGGTGGCAAATATTGACTTATTGTATATACTAAGAGCTAGTGATATGTATATGAATGTTTGTTTGTATCAAAAAATTGAAGTGTATGCATGAACTTTGTTTAGCTTACAAATGTTAGATCCATTTGGTAGAAGCTCCCAAGTTGAAAACAGTAAGTTACACACTTCAAAGGTGCTATTGTTGTGTGGGGATCTTCTGACAAGACCATTGATGGATTGATCAGTACAATTCTGGTTATTGTTTCCTAGTATATAAATACAATTACATGTATAGTCATTAGTGTGTGTACTGCCTTAGAATACATGTACAACTGTAATACAATGAGTAGCTCAAAGTGACATTGCAGTGCCTTACCTGAAGTGCTTTGGAGTTGAGCAGCTATAGCTAGGCTGAATATTTCTAACAGTAGCAACAAGATGCTAGTCATGTTCACCGAGTCTTGAACTTACTGAACTCTTGTTTTGAGTTTTTGCGATTGTATAAAGTTTGATTGTTGTTCGTTTTTATATGCCAAATGCCCTCTGTTTGCTGCAGTGTGAACAATCCACAGTATGTTTATGTTTTCAGTTTCATTGTTTATTATTTTAGCCTTTGTGAAAATATAAGTGAGAATGTACACACAGTAGTGAATCACGGCATCTGTTAGGAATCTAATTTGACTATCCACAGATGTATGAACAAGTAACATAATATAGCATAAATTATTATGGTTATTTTGTGAATTTAGTCAGCATTCATGCAACACAGTCATGTGACATATGCTGCCATGCAGTTACAAACATGAAGATGTTAAACTCATGCATGCATATACTGTATAGATTCAAAACTTGATCACAGGAACTGTTCAACACATCACACACATGATAGCCACACAATAGCAAAGTAGTAAAGTAATTGCACTCAAGTATATGTATTAGCCAGTCTAGTATTAATTTTAGTGATCCTCTCTGTATAATTATGCTTGTATATACTGTTACTTTTTCTCCTCGTCCTTTTTCTTGAATGTCACTGGAATCTCGTACATTGATGCTTCCAGTTCTCCTCCTTCCTTGCTTCTCTTCTTGTTGCACTCCAGCACGTGATACGTGTGCTCTAGTTCCGGTCTTTCAAGCACCTGGTACTCATGATCCATTCCAGTTTGTTCCTCTTGTGATATTGTGGGAGTGTTCAACGTTTGTGGTTTTCTGTTGTCCATTACCTCGTAGTCTGGTCCCTGTGAGCTGTAGAAGGTGGCTTGAAGATTTTGTGGGGTGTTGAGGTTCTGATTGTGGTAGGACATTTGCAGTGTTGGGTTTCCTTTGTACCTACATTGGATTGTATAAGACACAACGTGCTATGTCTGAATGGTATATGTGTCGAAGAATTTAAATTTTTTGTGCATTTAATTTCACTTCTGTGGACAATTCGGTAAAGATCACCTTACGAAAAGCCTCATTTATGTTACCATTTACAGTATTGCACAAAGAGTTTGTAAATATCAGCAGTCTATGTGTGTACCTTCTTTGAGAGGTGTTCTCCTGTGTGGTTTTAGCTCTGTCTTTCAAGACAAAGCACGTCATGATCCATCCTACCATCATTGCTACTATCACCAGGAAGAAGACTGCCGAGAGGACACCTAAGGCTATTGTTGACTTCTTTTCGGACGATATTCCCATTCCTCCTCTCCCTGGCAGTGGTGGAAGAGGAGTACATTCCGCTCTTATTATCCTAGTGATGATCCTGGTTCTCGTCATGGTTAATCTAGCTGTTATTTCATCATCTCCATCTTCATCATCGTCGACTTCTTCAACAATACCATTATTCTTGGGACATNTGATATTGTGGGAGTGTTCAACGTTTGTGGTTTTCTGTTGTCCATTACCTCGTAGTCTGGTCCCTGTGAGCTGTAGAAGGTGGCTTGAAGATTTTGTGGGGTGTTGAGGTTCTGATTGTGGTAGGACATTTGCAGTGTTGGGTTTCCTTTGTACCTACATTGGATTGTATAAGACACAACGTGCTATGTCTGAATGGTATATGTGTCGAAGAATTTAAATTTTTTGTGCATTTAATTTCACTTCTGTGGACAATTCGGTAAAGATCACCTTACGAAAAGCCTCATTTATGTTACCATTTACAGTATTGCACAAAGAGTTTGTAAATATCAGCAGTCTATGTGTGTACCTTCTTTGAGAGGTGTTCTCCTGTGTGGTTTTAGCTCTGTCTTTCAAGACAAAGCACGTCATGATCCATCCTACCATCATTGCTACTATCACCAGGAAGAAGACTGCCGAGAGGACACCTAAGGCTATTGTTGACTTCTTTTCGGACGATATTCCCATTCCTCCTCTCCCTGGCAGTGGTGGAAGAGGAGTACATTCCGCTCTTATTATCCTAGTGATGATCCTGGTTCTCGTCATGGTTAATCTAGCTGTTATTTCATCATCTCCATCTTCATCATCGTCGACTTCTTCAACAATACCATTATTCTTGGGACATAGGTCATTTGGAGATGGCTCTTGTGATAGTGTAAAAATGTTCAGATCCAATAAATTTTGCTACTCAAGTGTCAACTCTTTCTTGGGCTCTTGTTTGTGTTTACACATTAATGGAGAGCCTGAGAACAAGGCTTACTTGATGCTAGCCTTGTTCCCTGGCTCCCTCTCCATGGGCCCACACCCACCAGAAAGCCTCGTTCCCAGGCTCCCTCTTTTCTTGTGCACTTTCACTTTATTTCTGGAGAGGAACCCTGAGAACGAGGCTAACTCGATGCATGTATTCTTCAACTATGTTGTATCATTGTATGAAGCTTACCATGATTGCACAAGTTTGTTTCTCTGTTCGTTTCATTTAAAAGTGTTGTCCACTCTGTACCACCATCACATATCTGTACTCTACACACAGACCTTTGTTCACCAGCATCACCAAGCTTTTGTCGTGATCCAGCTCCTGATCCTTCCTCTGGTTTTTCTGTCATCTCTTCCTCTGGTTCTTCTGTCATCTCTTCAGGCATTAGTGTAGTTTGTGGTCCAGGTTGGTCACTGGTTATCATCATGACTGGTTTTGGTCCAAGTATCCTGATGTGTCCACGAGAACATCCTGCATGTGGTGTAGCAATAGATTTAGCAATATTTATGGTGTTGGCTGCGTAATACTCACTTGGTTGACTTTCCACAATGTTGAATACTTGACAAAACAAAAGACAAATGAAAATCTTCATTTTACTAAGATTCTTGTCTTCTTTGTACAAGGCCACAAGTAGCTAGCTTCTAGTTGTTTTCGCTCTGTCTGTTTTAGTTTGTCAGCATCATTTCCTGAAGCCTTTGTGGTATTGATCCTTTGTAGTAGTCACTATACAGACCAATGGTTTTCTTTCAGTATAATGTAATATCAGTCAGTGGCCCAGGTGTTCAGCTGTAACATACTATAATGTAGATGATCCAATTATCTACACACAATACACACCTGACAGGATTGTGGTTGTGCGTGCTAGTGGAGAGTGCCTCAGATCTGTCATTGCTACTAAGAATGGTTCAAATGCTCTCTCAAAGTTGGAAAACCTGTGCCAAGACACAACCAACTGGTGCCTTTATCTGGAGCCTTTCAAACAGCAGACCAGGAGGAAGGTATCTCCACTGTATAGCATCAGTTTTCTGTAAATGCTTGTTTCATGTTCCTGCAACCATTGTCAATACCTTGTAGCCTGTTAGTGAAGATTCTAGCTCTGTCTTTGAATATGTGAAACCCATTGCATGCAAGTTTCGATTCCGTAAGGTATTAGCAGTGTAGAAATGACGTAACTGAGTGTTGCTGCATTCTCAGATCTTCTCAGTGTATATCGATAGTATAATTATTATGTATATAAAAAAATAATAAACTGGCAAAAAAAGAGAAGACTTAACACAAATAATATTCCTTCTCTCAATAGTAGTCGTTCGTTTTATTCTGTTCTCGTTCCCCTCTCCTCCAGTCCCCCCACGACCCTCCCCCTCCTGCCGTTCCTTCCCCCTCCTCCTTCTTCTCTCTCGTGGACACACCTACTGTATGGCTTCCTTCAGAGGGTGTGTCCCACCGAGAGTGGATCACACGACTAGTGACCACTCTTATCGACAGTGGGGGTGTGACAGACAGCGTGCTGTTGGCAGTCAAACCAGTTTGTCTGGTTAAGGTAGGCCTGTATTTGTTGCAGAGTTTGTGAGTGAAACAGTACTTGTGATTTTACCCACCCTTTACCTGTTTCAAGGTTGAGTTATGTGAAGAAATATTCCCTCTGTTGGTTTATGACATCCTATGTACAAACCGTGAGGACTTTCGGACTGTCATTTCCAATCAAATCCAATTGTTCTTTTCCACCGTGAGTACCACCCTTCCTCCCTCCACTCCATCACCCCTTCACCAGCCTCACACCTCCACCACATCGGGCGTACATCCTGACTCCATTCGAACCATGTTGAACATGGTGACCTACCTTCGTGGTGTCGACAGACCACTAACAAAGAAAAGGTGAGTAGGTATTACTACAGGTTGTATATAATGTCAGCAGAATACCGAAAGAGCAAGATCATCAGAGACTCAACTGGGAATTGAGCTAAAACCTCCTGATTACCAGTAAGATGCTCTTACCATCAATCCTTTGAGTGCCTGTGGGCATTGGAAGGGAAGCCTGTAGGCCCCTACCGAACCTAAATGATTCTCTTTTTCTCAGCGTCCCATTGACATGAAGAAGTTGATTATAATACCTAACTTAACATGTTCACGTACCTAGTTACATATGTACTGGGAGTTACCTGATCCTTGATAGTGAATAGGGTAGACAGACATTTCTTTTGTTCCTGTCCCCACAGACCTAGCACTCCATGGGACAATAACTTCTGGCTTGATCTCAACTTCCTTGACATTGCCACAGCAGCACAGATATGTTCCGCCTACTTCACCTCCCTTCTCTACATCGAAATCTGGCACGGAGCCGTTTCTAGTGACCTTTCACCTCTGACCACTGGCCGAAACTCGAGTCCTGATGAGCCAATGGATATTGACCCATCCCTGAGTGATAGTAGTCATTCCAGTTTGACCGGTAATACTGTGGACGACCCTGCAGTACAGAAGCTGTTCTTGGAAGCCTACAGTCGTATTGGTGAACCTGACAGTCTGTATGGTGCCTGCTCCATGTACGCTACCAATGAGGCGGCCAGGTTTAGGCTGTATGAGCATGAGGGACAGTGGCATAAGCTACTCAGTGAGTTGTTGCGTGTTCGTTTATATTTAGTATTGTGTACAATGAATGTGTGTGTGTGTTTATTGTTGTTGTTTTTTTTGTTTTTGTTTGTTTGTTGTTTTTTGTTTGTTTTTGTCCATCACATTTCAGGTGCTTACAATCTTAAAGCTCAAACATCAGATGTGTCCAATGAAACAAATATAGCCGAAGTAAGGCACTTTTTATCACTCTTTTGTAGCATTTTGGTCATCCTTAACATCTTTCTCCTCACTATCCTACACTTGTAGAGCCTTCACCAACTTGGTCTCAGTCGCGTCCTCAACTCCTACATCCATTGTCTCAACAGTGAAGGAGTGGGTCAGCTGGCTGATGTGGTGGAGTACCAGTACGAGGCTGCCTGGAGGTGCTCTATGTGGGATGAAGGAGGCCTCAGTCACATGGCAATGGCCGATACAGGAATTGCCGCCGGCTACCACCAGTGTGTTTGTAACGCTGTGACTGCTCTCAAAGATGGAGAAAAAGACCTTCTTCAAAACTCGCTTACAAAAGCAAGGTTGTGAGTTGAATTGTGGTTACTACAGTTTAGGATATTAAACACATAGGGATCTTTACCAAATTGGTTGAAATGGCGAAAAAAATTTAGCAGTGAATATTTCCCCGATCAACTGTATGCCTTTCTAACATATGTTGTGTTTGTCATGTGACTGTTGTGTTATGCTATGCACAGGTCTCATGTGATCCAATCCCTGTGTTCTACTGGCTTGGAAAGCACATACAGTCTCTATCCTTTCTTGAGCAAGCTACTCTGTCTTGTGGAAATGGAGGAAGCTAGCCAGACAAGAGATCTTTCTGTCTCAAGTGAGGAGGACCAAGGCCTTGGGTTCCTGGGAGATTGGAAAGAGAGGCTTCATCATCTTCTAGACAACGACTTTCAGTTTGTGGAGCCAGTGTTGGCCGTGAGGTGTTCTGTGCTCCACCGTCTCCTTCAGAGCTGTGTGAGTGAGATGAGGAGCAGTGGAGGTGCTCCGGTGGAAGTGAGGAGAAAGACAGAGAGTCTGTTTGAGGCACTCACACAAACTCTCCTCACACAAACAAGACTAGCAAGAGACTCGGCCAAATTTCAGGTTTGTTTAAGAATTATTTTACCATTTTATCAGTTTTAGCCTCATTCCTAGGCCTTCAGTGTGCTGCTACTATTGTGTTAGCAATCTATGCCATTTTCTGGTAAAGAACGTCAACAGAATAGATCAATTATTGAGCAATAGCAGCATGTAGAGGGCCTGGGAATGAGGTTATACCAGTTTACAATAATTATTGGTATTGTCCACAGGTTTCAGAATCTGCTCTGTTCACTCTCCGACATCTTCACTCCCAGCAGAGTAGCTACTTCATTCGTGACTCTCTCTCTCCCTCCCTCGGATGGACACTGCAGATAGAGGAGGCCAAGCTCTACTGGGAGAGAGGAGAGAAACTGCTAGCCATGTCTCAGTTGAAGGCTCTCATCAAGACTCTCCAAGAGGTGAGTAAGCTTGTCAACATGGCTACAAGTATTGTCCTACATTAGCAATAGCATTGCCTCATAATGCAACCAGTCATCTTAAACTTCATAGCATCAGCAATGTCGTACCTTTCTATATTACTTGCAAATTGGTCATCTTTTGAAACCATTCCTATATCTCCATCACACTAGGTTCTTGTCCCTCCACCCGGTGCAGCCTCCCTCTACCCAACAGCTCTGACCCTTTACGGTAGCTGGCTGGCTGAGACCAGGTCAGAGAACCCCACTGTGATCATGACCAAGTACCTTGAGCGTTCCGTTGAAATCATGGAGAGGAGTCACAGCAGCAGCAATGGTGGTGGTGGTGGTGACCATCCCTCCGTGGTGCAGGCTTATCTCACTCTCGCCAGGTACGCTGACAACCAGTACCAGCGAATCAAGAGGCACATGGAATCGGCGTCGTTTGAGTCAAAGAAACAACTTTGGAAGAAGTCTAAACTGGAGCTGAAAGAGTTAAGGTCTAGCATGAGTGAATCGGACAGGTTGAGGAGTAGGTGAGGGGATTGTTTAGGTGGCCAGAAGTTGGACCTCTGGTGATGTCTTCAATTTATTGCAGGCACTTTAGGCAATTGAAAGCTCAGGATGAATTGGACGATGAGATGATAAAGAGCTTCTCAGAAGACAAGGAACACTTTCTTGAGAAGGCTCTCAAAAACTACATCCTGTGTCTCAGAAAAGGAGTAAGTTATTCCATCATTGAGTATACAGATTTTGTGCTGTTGCTTTTTATAGATTGCTCACAAGCTAAATGCTTGCCAACGTTTTTGCATTTTTGATCATTTCCTTGGTCTTGTGTTTGTTCTAGGATGAATATGACCTTAGGGTGTTCCGACTGTGCGCTCTGTGGTTTGCCAACTGTGATGACACCACTGTCAATGAAATCATCCAGGTTTGTTAGTTACGTTAAGATCAATATCAGTTAACTTGATCCCAATCTTTCTCGATTCTCAGGAAGGTGCTTGTCAACTAGAGAGTCGTAAATTCCTTCCCCTCATGTACCAGCTGGCCGCTAGAATGAGTTCCTCCTTCTCTTCTGATCCCTTCCAGAGTATTCTCCAGGCTGTGAGTCTGTCTTGTACAGCTACTTCATTTGTGTGTGGATATATCTGATAGACTTTACTTTTACCTCATGGAATAAGACATGTTTTTTTGAATGTTAGGTATTTTGTAATTATTTTGAGTTTAATTTTTGAAGCACACAGATATCTAGCCTTATTCCCATGCCTTTTCCTGCAACAAGCTTCCATAATATTATACAAAATTAAAAATATGAACACGTTTTTGTATTTCATTTTAGATCTTTTGTACTTCCATTTCAGATCATCTATCGCACCACCTTGGAGCACCCTCATCATTGTCTCCACATCATCCTGGCTCTCAGCAACGCCAGCAAAGACAGCCTCTTTCCTCTCACTGGTCATGTGACCGGAACAAAGAACCCTGGAAGAACAGGACGCTTGTCAAAGAAAACAAGCACTGCAGGTGCTCCAGTAGATGAGGTAATGATGACAAATCTCACTTTTTGGCAGCTGAAAACGACTCCAAACTTGCCATTTCTGTTCATCTTACCCACACTTCCAGGACAAAGTAAGAGCAGCCACTGCACTGATTCAGCAGCTGCGCTCAGAGAAGCCTGCGTTAGTCAGTTCAGTCGAGCAGCTGTGCAATGCCTACATAGACTTGGCCTATCACGATGTGTCAGCCTATAGAACAGAGAGGAATCCCGTGAAGCTACCAGCCTCGTGTCCTCTCCTCAAACTGAAGCAGATGAAAGCGGCCATCCCCACTCTAGACATCGAAGTGGACCCCACCTGTCGCTATGACGATGTGGTATGCATTGATAGGTTTGATCCTTGCTTCCTTCTGGCTGGGGGAGTCAACCTGCCCAAGGTGATGTCATGCATCGGGTCAGACGGCAAAAGAAGAAAACAGCTCGTGAAGGTTTGTAGGAACATTGGAGAGGCAGAGAAGGCTATTGGAATTTCTTTTTACAAAATATTCTTATTTGTTTTACTTCAGGGTAGAGATGATCTGAGACAAGATGCTGTCATGCAGCAAATCTTTGTGTTGGTGAATCGACTTCTCCAAAGAGAGCCTGCGACTAAGAAGAGAAGGCTGTGTGTTAGAACGTACAATGTATGTAAGGAGTTGGGCAGATATATACACTTACATGAGCACTGGCACATGTACACACATGCATTCAAGCTTACTCGTGTACTCACACACACACACACACACACACACACATCCTCGCAGGTGGTCCCACTCTCCCAGCGCTCTGGGATCGTGGAGTGGTGTGAGGGGACCTTGCCTCTGGGAGAGTATCTCATCCACACCAAGAACGGTGCTCATGGTCGCTACAGACCAGGAGACTGGAAGTCAATCGATTGCAGAAAGAAACTATCGGTATGGTTGTTAGCCTCCTTCCCAGGTTCTTCTCTTTAGGTTATCTTAATAGACTCTTGGTTTTGAAAATAAGAGAGGTGATTGGATTTGATATTGGAAGAGCCTGGGCTATTAAATGTATGGTATTTGTAGTTAGAGTTTTGAATGTTATTTTATTTTAGTTTGTTATTTATTTGTTTGTTTGTTTGTTTGTTTGTTTGTTTGTTTGTTTGTTTATTATTATTGATTTCTCTCTCTTCCTTAGGCTGCAGGAGCTGACAGGAGAACATCCAAGATGCAGACCTATGCTGATATTTGCAAGCACTTTAAGCCAGTGTTCCATCATTTCTTCATGGAGCACTTCCCCAGCCCTCCTCAGTGGTTTGAGAGGCGGCTGGCCTACACCAGGAGTGTGGCAGCCTCCTCTATTGGTGAGGGTGCAATGTGTGTGCCATGGATGAGGGATTCATTATCATGTTGTTGTTTGTTTGTTTGTTTGTTTGTTTGTTTGTTTATCTATCTAGTTGGGTACATGGTTGGCCTGGGTGATCGTCATGTTCAGAACATCCTCATTGATACCAACACAGCAGAGTTCATCCACATAGATTTAGGTAAGTGAAACATCTATGGTGGAATCACGTCCTAATTTTCACCATTCTATATATCATCAACTATAGCTTCTTTCCCAGGCTCCTTCCTCACGAAAGCCTGAGATCTGGGAATGAGACTACATCAGCTCTCTATTTTCTATAATGATAGTATTAGCTATACAATAATATATTATTATGTTATCTTTCACTGTGTGTCCAATTCCGAATCTCTATACTCCCAGTACATATAAGTATCACAAATGTGTCTCTATTGTCCCTCCAGGTGTTGCCTTTGAGCAAGGTAAGACCCTTCCCACTCCAGAGACTGTCCCATTTCGTCTGACGAGGGATGTGGTGGATGGGATGGGCGTGGCAGGAGTGGAGGGTGTGTTCCGTCGTTGCTGTGAGGAGACCATGTCCCTCATGAGGCTACACCAGGAGGAGCTGAGGACCATAGTTGAGGTCAGGGGATTAGGAGAGAAATTAACCTGTCTATGTCAACTACTAGGCCAAGTTTTTTTCCATAAGTTTCCTGCTGATAGTAATGGAATGCTCAGCTACTATATAACCAGACTGCTTTAAATATCTGTACTAAGTATTAACCATAATCAGTGGTAAGGAAAGGTGTTTCATCAAAAACATGGTGTGTGTTTTATGTTCATCCTTCCTATCCTTCGCATCACCCAACAATATGATCATAATATGTATTGCTGTGGCATCTATACAGGTATTGCTGTATGACCCTCTCTACCAATGGACCCTCAGCTCTCTGAAGGCCAAGAACATTCAGTGCCGGACAGAACCAGTGGACGAGACTATCAGCACTGCTTCTACCATGGTCGATGGGGAAGGAACCACTGCCAACAAGAACCAAAACTCCACGACCAACAAGATGGCGGAGAGAGTGTTGCTACGGTTACAGGAAAAGTTGGAAGGGATTGAAGACGGTGTGCCTCTGAGCTGTAGTGGGCAGGTGAACCTGTTGATACAGGAAGCAACCGATCCAGCCAATCTCTGTGTCCTGTTTGCAGGATGGCAACCATGGATATGAGCCACCGAGTCAAACTGATAAGTTCTTGCAGACTATCTGCATGAATTCACCAATTTCACCAAATTATTAGGATGATACTTACTGTTCACCATAAACTAAGATCTCATTGTAAATAATTATTATAGCAAAATACTTAATTTAAAATAAAAATAATTCACTTCCCATTCATTCAATTTCACCATTAGTGTTTTATATAGAATACTTGATGTCAATTACCCCTCCCTTCAATTTTCTGTTTTGTATGTCTTGTGAATGTGGTATATTGTTGTGTACGCTGTGAACATACTATTATAACCATGCTGCAAACTAATCACTTCTAATCACTTTGATTTTCTGATCAATCATATAAAAAATCAAAATCATTAGAAACAATAATAATAATAATAATTATTGATTATTATGCTATACAATTTGAATATCAGGTGCTACTGTTTGCGTCCTTCTCAGTGCAATCAAGTACTTTATAGTCGTGGGTAAAAGCCCGGGGGCAATTGTTGCTAATGGTAACAGAGCTATTAACAAGGTATACATCCTATAAGGGATGGCGGGAGTGGAGAAGAGAGGGCCCATCCACAGTCCTCTCCTGTCAGCATCTCTCAAGTGATGAGAGAAGGTGGCTAGGAAGAACATGGAGGGAACTTGTGTAGCAAACGTGTTCTCACGTAAAGATGGCACCATGTAGACAATGGCATAGAGAACAGCTGTAGCTAGAAGAATCAGTGTTGTGTTGTGAGCAAAGGGACGCTTAGGAAGGTTTAAAGCATCCTACAAGGATAAAGGAATGACAAAAAAATGGCAAAATTAGGTTACTTCATAGCTAGAAATATCCAATATTAAATTGCAGACAGTATATGTTGCATATGCATGCATGTAGGCATGTACTACGTAATGTACTGCATGTGGAGCGTATATATAGACTTTTGTCTGTGAACAATAAAAAAAATCCCTGATATTCACTGCATGTAACTATACATAAAGATCAGACACATGATGGATGCAGCCATTTGCTGCATGTACATACCTTGATGGAAAACGATCTTGCTTCGATCATGTGGTCCAAGTCTATAACAGCTGCAAATGCCATCAGCAGTGAGTATCTGGAGCAGCTCGAATGGAGTTGGATTTCTCCACTGTTACTATGCCAACATTCATCCAGCACCATCCCCCACACAACCATGGACCACTGTGTCTGAGACTGCTCTCACTGTCACTCCTGATGGTAGACGCTTCCACAGCTCCTCGACGCTTGAAGATGAGATGGTCTGCCACACAAACAGAACAGTACCAGTCCGGCTGAGCTCACAACGAAACGTATCCCATTGGAGAGCTGGAACAACAGCACCATGCTGGGCAGTGCAGAGAGATAGTATGATATTGTTATGGTGGGCTTTAATTAGAATTTTACATTTGGATACAATTTCGCAAAGCACACAAGTGCACAGGTAAACTAGGTAAATATAATGCTGCTAAGAAATGGGTACTGGCTCTTCAGTAGGAACACCAGTCAACGTACACCCAGTAGGGAATCCCTGCACAGCAGAAGAGGTAATTTTACTATATAGTATATTTATGGGAAGAAAAAATTTACTGTGCAAGCTCAAGTTGAAGTCATACTTTTAATTTCCAGGTTCTTCTCCTCCTGCCAGCTCTAGATCTTCATCCACTAGATCACTAGGTCAAGGAAGGTCTCGTCACTCCCCATCCTACAGCCAACCAGTTCAGCTCTCATTCTCCCTCAGAACTATCAAATCGTCTCCACCCAAGGCACTTCAGAGAAGACTCACGCCTCCTTCTCCACCTCCTCGACCTAAACTGTCCAAAGAACAGAAACAGAGAGTCATTGACTGTCTCTCCACTCTTGAGTCGGCACTAGAGGAATTTGGAGTGAGTTTCAATCACGATGTCATTTGTCTCCAAGTGGTGATCACTACTCAAGGTGGTGGGAAGAAGATGGGAGGAGAGTGCCAATGGAGGGAGACAAGAGCCTGGTGGGATATTTGTTATTGATGAAGGATCATTGGAGGTGTCTTCTCCAGATGGTGAGAGGTTTTTATAACTTCTTCCTGGAGACTTCTTTCGGGAACTCTCAACTCTCTTCAAAGTGCAGTATGAATCAAAAGTGACATTTATTGGCAGGTTGAAGATTTTCAATAAATAGTTAACAATAATTACTCTAATCAGTGATACTCCTTTTATGTACACTATCGCTTTTTTTTTTTTTCATTTTCATTTGTGTTTCTATCAGAGTGACCTTGCTCCAGTTGCCGTCTTCTGTCGTAAAGCAACACATGAAAGGAGGCGAGATGCTGGGAAGAGGAGCCATGTTGAAGTGGTGTGTTAAGAGGTGAATGCATCATCATGCCATATGCATGCACCCTCCTTTCTTTTCCTTTGATGTTGGTTGCTCTATCTTGTTTGTGCATGTGATATTGCAGGTCAATATTTGACTCAAGTAGTATATTTGACTCTGCAGTTCTGGCACAGAAGATTCTCGTCAGCTGCTTGAAGGTAGCTATAACCAGTATCAATATAGTGCAAAAATTAATTGTTGATTTTCATTTCTGCAGGCTTCTCTGTTGTCAGAAATTTCTGATGAAGCAATTACGTTTATTGCCAGCCTTGCAAAACCAGGTGCTGTTTGTGTGTGGTGGCTGTAGATTCTTGGCTTGCACAAATTTATTTTCACACTATTTTTATTGTTATGTGCAGTTCTTTTCAATGAGGGAGACATACTCTACAATCCTAAAGATGATCCTTGTTATATCTACTTTGTACTTCGAGGACAGTGAGTCATGAGCCATCATCATACCTGTGGTCAAATGTTGTGAAGGTCATTCATTGAATTGATACTCTCCTTCCATGTTAGGCTGGGACGTTACACAGCATCAGACACACTTCTGGAGCCTGTGAGACATGTGAGGTTTTCTGATGAGGGATTTTCAGTGGGAACTAAACGTAAGTTAGTCATGCCAATGCTGATAGATTGATTTAAATTTTGTGAGTGTTATTGATGTTTAGAGTTTTTCAACCAGGAGAAGCTGCCCCACCTGATCAAGGCAGTTGGGCCTGTGGTGGCTGCTCCTGTTGGTAGGGAGATCCTCTTGGAGATGACCAATAAGGTGAGGAGGAGGAAAAGTCTAGATTATGAGCATTGTAGCTACAAGATTGAATACTCTAAAATTAAGTGGATGTTTACACAAACTCGTAATCACATTATGAATTGTTGTTTTTCAGTATGCAAGTGAGACTACTAAACTGAGAAACCTTATAGAAGAGTAGATCCCTCCGGAAGAAATTTAGTGTTGTGTGTCATATTCATACAATGTTTTTTTTTGTTTTGTTTTGTTTTTTTTTTTGTTTTTTTTGCATGAAAGAGGCGGGGCAAAGATATTAATTTTAGTAGTGCGTCACACGTGACCAATTTTTCGTGATCGACCAGAGCCTTTTCACTTGCACGACACTCGATAAATCTGGACCTGGACAGTGGCAGTATAAGAAAATGGCAACAGGACAAGAAGCAGCTTCCAGGTAGATGATAAAATTATTATTAACAAAATGGTTGAATGAGCTCGCCGGCTGCAGGGCCTGTGGGTATATGGTGTGGGTCACCAAATATGATAACTTTAGCTCAGTATGATGATATACATTTCCCAGAGATCTGAATTTGTAGGTCTGTATTTAGCAAGGTCACCTATAATTATTGTTGGTTTTAATTTATAAATGTCACCAAAGAACACAATTTCCATCTTTGGCTAATTCATGTTGATCATGTGATGTAAAGCCAGTTGCTACTCATTCACAAAATCTACTATGAATATTGTTAATTTGAGTACAACACTTATTTCAGATCAAATGGCAGTACAACTCAATCTACATATCGCAGCCGTAGGAAAAAATTACTAGAATTTTCTACCCTGTTGGAAAACGACAAGTACCAAGATATGCTACTTTCTTATGTTGAGCTGGATAACACCACTATTTCAAATGGCACATTTGTTGTGAAGAGCGCTACTCATTATGACACCGAATTTGTAGTTGCTAAGGCACTACGACGTGACTATGATTCAGTTGAGAGATTTGTGACCGAGTGTACTTTTGTGCTGCACATTCTAAAGAATGGTGTTCATCCGAATGTCATAAGAATGTTTGGGTTTGTGGATTACCTTGGGGAATGCCCCCATCTGATAATGGAACACATGGCCAGATCTTTATCAGTGTTTATAAGAGAAAACATCCATTACAAAGGCAACTACTACAACCCTAAGTTGAAGCTTCATATTGCACGCGACATCGCAAATGGTTTAAACTCAAAATACCTTCATGATTCTACTGATCCTGCATACCTCCACTGTGGTCTTACGTGTGACAACATCCTACTGACTGAAGGTCATCGAGCAAAGATCTCCAATTTCAGTCGAGTCAAAACAGAGGGTGAAGTACTTCCTGACCCTTGTAATGAGCTTCGATCATACCTGCCACCTGAAGTATTGGGTGGTGCCACAAAAATTAGTAGAAAATGTGTAGATATGTACGCCTATGGAAAAATTCTCTATTTTCTTGCAACGGATACTGTTCCTTCTTTGGAAGAGCCTGCAGTAACCTACAATGAGAGGCTCATTGCTGAAGCACGATCGAAGGATCGTCATCACTATCTGTGTACAGTAGCTGTTGACTTCATTTTAAGCAAGACAAATCCGCAGTGTCGAATGTCTGCTAAAGATGTATTTAGACATCTACGCGATGAACTAGGTCCAGCTGTTCAACCTCAAACAGATCATTTCAAACCTGTTAATAAGTCGATATTCTCAGACAGTAATGTAAGTTAATATTGTATTTGTTGTATTTTTGTGTGCTGCATTAACCGTTAATTACACTTGTTTCAGTATGCCACTAGTGATCGCCCACCAGATTATGGATTAATGGTATGTTTTTGGCATTCATGTGGATATATATGTACTTTATAGATAACTTAATTAGATGCACTTATCTACTTTAGCATGGGCTTATTGTCAACGATAAATATACTCTGAAGCAGAAGGCCTGGTTTTCAAGATTATAATTTTATTATTTATAGTTGTGCATATGTATCACACTAAAAATCATGAGGACCGGTACATGTCCTACGTGAAGTATGTCAGATCCACGGGGTATGTGAGTGGCCCACATCATATTTAATTGTGCACGAGCATGCTGCACGGAGTTCAGTATTGCCTCCACACAAATAATGTCTAGCTTTGTTTGCAAGTTTGTGGCAAGATGGCTGCTTATATAGTATCAAGCAAAAAAAAAGTTGTAATAAAGACTCAGTTTGCTTCTTTTCGACATAGTGAGCATCTACAACTTACATTGTTGCAATGAGCTTATGCTAAACTGTCTCCCTTCACTACTGATATTTATATTGAATGTTCAACTCTAGATCTGCTCAATTATAACTCACTCTTTGGCGTTCAATTGTTACCTTGCTGATTGTCTCTGTGCTGATTTTATTTGATATGCATGATGTAATTGTCATTGTAATTTCTCTTGATTCTTGTCTTACCCAGTGTCAATATCAACTGACTTTTCTTATGTTCTCTAAGTTGAATGATGGTATGTGGTTGCTTGCTTGTATTCCGCAGCATGCATGCAGGAAAGTACATTGGAAAAAATCTTGAGATCTAGCTGAGATTCAAACCGGGTGGTCTTTCAAATTCTAGTCGAAATACTCTTACCACTGAGCTATACTATATAGAACTTATTCATAGACACTAGTTGACTTCCAAACTAGATCTCAAGCCTTACAAGAGGAGCAAGAGAATGTATAGAAGGTAGGTCTCTGTTCCAGTGCCAGTGAGTTCTAGTAGCTCAGTGGTAAGAGCATTCGACTGGAATTCGAAAGAGTTGGGTTCAAATCTCAGCTAGATCTTAAGACTTTTTCCAATGAACTTTTATGTGTTTATCCAACCTTCTGCTCTGTGTCATTGGTGGTTTTACTATACCCCAGCTGACTGACTCGTTAGGTTGGATTTAGGTATGGCACACTTTGTCGTGTTGGGAAGAACATGCTGGTCATGTATTTGCATCATGTGGGTCATGCCATTACATGTAGAAGCTTTACAATCGACTAGTAAGTTTTTACTTCCAGATACTAGCCTATAAGCTGTATGCAGAAAGAGAATACAGATAATAAAATGCCAGGCAAGTGCCTGTGCTTGGTTCTAGGATGTGCTTGGGCAATACAGGTGATGTAATGGCTTCACTCACACTCGATAATTACTCTTCAACCTCACATGAAAACATGTATCAGGCCCTATTATAGCCTCTTAGCCTCATCCCCAGTCCCCTGCCTCCTTATTTTTCCTTAGTGGCCTCCATGGCCTGATATGAGGCTATGTTCATGTTGTGGTGTTACATTACTAACTGCAGACATTATTATTTTATGATCCTTTTTCAGAGCAGGTTGCAATGTAATCCTCTTATTTTTCTTGATGAGCAAAAATGTACTATATGCGTACTATGAAGTTGCTGAATCAGCCAATCAATAAAAAAAAAGGGGGGGGGGAAACGACAAAAAAAAATTGAATTTTCATGTTCTGATACCAACCCCTTCTTTGGTTTTTTTCCCCATTGCAGATACCAAAACATCTGAAGAATGAAAGTCCAGCTGACAACCAGCTTGTCACTATAGCTTTCGATCATATCCACAACTGGGAAGAACTAGCAGCTGCTCTGGGTTTGTCAGAAGTAGAGGTTCAATTAATCGATGAAGATTTCAAATCAGGCAAAGAAAAAAGGCTTGCCATGCTGAGAAAGTGGCACCAAAAATTCCACCCAAACGATACAGTTGAAAGGCTTTTGAATGCTTATTCTACTGTAGGAAGGAATTCAGATGCTCGCAAAGTTCTTCGTGTGATAGGTAATAATTATCTTAACCAGTTATCTCTGCATTTTTGTCGGTGAAGTAATTCTATTCCTAACCATACATGTTTTCCAGAACGTGGGTACAGAAAATCTGTTGTGGATTCTGAAGAAATTCAGAGTGGCCCCAATACTGATTCAGTTGGCAATGTATCATTACTATCTGAAGTGATGGAAGATGGTATATAAATCAAAATTGTATAATTTGCTAGTAAACTTGTGCCTATATTATATACTATGATATAGATGAGAATATTCGACCAGTCAGTCCCGAGCCAAATATAACTGAGCAACAGCCACGGGAAACTGAACAACCTGAGCCCCCACGTACTTTTGTAAGAAGACTTAGTGACCTGTTTAAAATTTCCCCAGAACATAGAGAAAGAAATGAACGGGATAACTATGGTGTTAATCATGATGACCCATAAGTCCATGGCAATGTGAACATGGACTGAGTTATGTGTAAAACCATGTAGGCACTGTTGTTGTTGTTGTTGTTGTTGTTGTTGTTGTTGTTGTTGTTTTCTTTTTTACAATTTAATGCTTGTGTTCAGTAATTATGTTATCTATGGTAATATTTGTTACCCGCAAACTGTGATAAAAATAATTTATTATTGCCCCACCCACTTAAGTCTCGTGCAGGCAACATGGAGTCTTCTCTGTCCAGCAACCATAGCTACATTCTAGCTCTGAAATACAGCTCAGGAGTCGTATCAGGCCTCTCTATCATCGGTGCATTTATCGTTCTTCTCAGCCACACCACCTGGTGTAAGATCCGCGCCTCGGAGGACAGACAAAGGAGATGTCAGACAAAATTTACCACGGCACTCCGCTACTTGTTCTGTGACTACCGTAAGCCTATTGATCCCGCTGTAGTTGGGCACGCTCAAGGCTTAGCTGAAGAGGGGGGAGTAAGGCAACGAGCAGCTGCACGAACTGAAGCAACACAAAATATGGCAGCAAGTGCCAGAAGCATGCTACAAGCGTCAGAGAGGAGACGAAAGAAGAAGTTGTTTCCTAACTACCATCATTTTGTTATGTGCATTTGTATAGCAGACATCCTGGTTTCAAGCTCTCATATCTGGGGTCTGTCTCAAGGGTTTGTTGACTCAAAGGACTTCATTCAAAATGTGAACTCAACCTCCAACGAAACCATTCGAAGTGGTACAAACGCGCCTTGTACTGCCCAAGCAAGTGTGACTGTGTTTGCAACTGTTGCATCGTTCATGTGGACTTTAACTCTTTCTGTTTCATTATGCTTCACCGAATACTTCCATGGGTGTAACAATACGTACATCATCAACAAGTGTTGCTGTGGCAGCAAGCTAAGGGAAGAAGAGATGGATCAGCGAAATGACCCTCACTGCTGTGCCACTTCACTCTGGCACCTGTTCCTCTTTCCATTGTTTGGATGGGGCATTCCTGCAGCTTTGTTTGCTGGTTTGGCCATCAAAGATCTTCTTGGGTTCACTGAAGGATTTGATATAGGTATGATCACAAAACATAGATGCACCATGACATTGTCACAATGTGTCTGGCTTAGCATGAAGTATACCTTAATTGTCCGATTTGTATAACAACACTAACTCTGTTTCTAAACAGCTTGGTGCTACTTGCGTTTTGATGTTAATGTTAATAGTACCCATGAAGACTTCCTTGAAGATATCAAGTACTATGAGCTATTTGTGTGGGGACCTCTTTTGTTGATTCTTGTGTTCTTTATCATGTTCTCGGTACTGCTGTGTTGCCGAAAATACTTTGGAAAATGCATTCAGGTATAATTCAATTAGGCATGTGTGCACTTGCGCACACACACATCAAGAATATGTAGAGCTACAACCTAACATACCATTATATCAACCACATTCTCAAGATACTACAGACCATTGTTTCATATTGTTGTTTCACTGTATATTCTTAGGAAGGTGACCAAGAAAAGGCACAACTAGAATGTGCTCATGTGAGATATCTGCTTTTGGCCATTTCCTTGGTCATCCTTAGGATACCCAATACAGTGGTAGATATCATACTGATATCAAGTGAATTCCCCAATGACTACAGAACCTTGAAGGACGATACTGTTGCAAAACTTGTTCTTGCTGCTGTAAGCTATACTAGGACACTGAATTATGGCCATTCACATTGTATAAGCTCTACTACAATATAATGTGATATAACATTATAGTTTATGCATGCATGCATGCAGTGTTTGAATTGTGATATCTTTTGCTGCTGCAGGGCATTATGAACTCAGCACAAGGTCTGGTCAATGTCTTCCTGTTCATGTTTGTCACCAAAGGATGTGGAGAGTGCTGTCTCATGTGTTGGAACCGTTGTAGTCAACAAAGAGGAGGAGAGCATCAACCTCTCTTACGGGAAGAAGTAGCTAACCAATGAAACTGAGAACTGCTTGTTGTTTTGTGAATGTGGTGTAACAGCCACGCCCACTACCACACGTACACTCTATCATCTTAGGTAAAAGGTCGACGCAATAGAATGATGTCAAATTCGCGATATATTATTTACTGTCCGCGCTATCATAGGTAATAGAGACTCACATTGGAGTGTTGTCGTACCCATCTACCTAACAGTGGCCGGGTTGATCCAGCTGTCATCTCTCGCCTTTCATGGCGCTATTAGATTGCTGCTGAACTGGGACTCTGGTAATAAATAACTAGTTCAACTTTGCTCAAGTTTTTTGCAATTGAAAATAATGGCAAGCAACAAAGTACCAAACAGGTATTATAAGTAATTCAATTCTCTTGAACGGGATATATTACGAACTATGCCGGATAAGGAGTGATAAAATAGATCGTGTGTTACAGTATCAATTGCATGGCCATGGGTCCATTTCAATTCCATTAGTTATGATCATGAGCATGAGCAATTCTAGCTATTATATACATGCATAGGTTATTCATGATTGCCTTCCACAAATATTGTCATGCATGCCAATATTAATGCACCGTGTCATAATATTATGCATGGTGCACTTGCAATTAAAAATTGAATCAAACATTACATGTGCATGCAGCTATATAGGTGCACAACAATAGCTTTGTGGCAATTTACTTTTTTAAGTTTATTCTTTTGTGTGTTTTTGTTGTAATCTGAGCAATCATGTGATAGCTATGTTAATGAAATTCATTTTCTGTCATGTGCATACAATCATGCATAAATTTATGAGTATTGTGACTAGCAAACTTACCACACATACCAATAATTTGTGTTTGTATATAAAATTTTAAAGGAAAAAGGTAAAAGATCCTTCAAGAGTTCTACAAAAGCTTTCCACTCGTCTCAACAGTAACCAAGATATGCTTCTGTTTAATGTTGATCTGGCTCTACACGTTGATGGTTCAATTATTTCCAAAGGAAACTTTTATGTTAAGAGTGCCACCAACTACAATGAAGAAAAAGTAGCTGCTAAAGTACTGAGAGATGATTATCGTTTTGTAAAAAGATTTGTATCTGAGTGTGAATTTGTATTGGACACTCTAAAGAAGAATGTCCATCCAAATATTGTAGGAATATACGGCTTTGTAAATAGCCTCAAAGAATGCCCACATCTGATAATGGAGTGTATGGATAGACCTTTAACACAGTTTATTAGAGATAACGAATATCACAAGACCAGAAAAATGTCCTGTGATCCTAGATTAAAGCTTCACATTGCTCGTGGTATTGCAAATGCCTTACGTTCGGAATTCTTCCATTCTCACAATCCTCCATTCATTCACTGTGGTCTGACATGTGGTAATATCCTGCTCACTGAGTATTATAACCGACCGAAGATCTCAAATTTCAGCCGAGTGAGGATAGAGAATAATGCTCTTCCTGAGCCATGCAATGAACTACGATCATACTTGCCACCTGAGGTTCTGGGTGGTGGCTCAAAAGTCAGTAGGGGATGTGTTGATATGTACGCCTTTGGAAAAGTTCTCTATTATCTTGCGACAGATACTGTTCCTTCATTGAACGAACCTGAAATAGGATATGATGAAAAACGCTTCACTAAAGCATCAACTAAAGATGACAGTCATCACTGTCTGCGCACTGTAGCTGTCAAAGGAATTTTTGCCAAAACAAGTCCAGAAAGTCGTATGTCTGCTGATGACGCTTATAAAATTCTTAAAGAAGAAATTGGACCAGTTGTTCAGCCGCGTTTTCGTCCCATATATGGCAGTGGGGATGATTCACAGGTAATCTATATGTCTTACAAAACTATATTATTAAGTTCACAATAATTTATCATTTTCAGTATACTAGGTCTGCTAGTGGTCGTCGAAGATTTAGTGTTGGCTCAGATAGTTCTCGCTTTAGTACAGTAAGTGGTATACATAATACTTATACCGTATACCGCTTAATTTTCGAGGTTGCTTAATTTTCGCGGATTGCGCTATTGCAAATTTTCGTTGAATAAATTTCGCGGATTGATATCATTCGTGTGCGCATGCATATGAGCACGCAATTTTTCGTTGAACAATTTTCGCGGATAACGTTTGATCCGCGAAAACCGCGAAAGTTAAGTACCACGAAAATTAAGCGGTATACGGTACTGTATAATGTGAGCCTTTTTTTTTTATTGTTAATTACAGATACCACCACACTTGCAACACAAAGTTCTAACAGACAATGAGCTTGTGGATATAGCCTTTAATTTTGTCAAGAACTGGATACAGTATCAATTGCATGGGCCATTTCAATTCCATTAGTTATGGTCATGAGCATGAGCAATTCTAGCTATTATATACATGCATAGGTTATTCATGATTGCCTTCCACAAAATATTGTCATGCATGCATGGTGCATATATACTTGCAATTAAAAATTGAATCAAACATTACATGTGCATGCAACTATATAGGTGCACAATAATAGTTTTGTGGCAATTTACTTTTTTAAGTTTATTCTTTTTTGTGTTTTTGTTGTAATCTGAGCAATCATGTGATAGCTATGTTAATGAAATTCATTTTCTGTCATGTGCATACAATCATGCATAAATTTATGAAGTATTGTGACTAGCAAACTTACCACTGCACACATATAGTTAAATAATAATTTGTGTTTCTATATAAAATTTTAAAGGAAAAAGGTAAAAGATCCTTCAAGAGTTCTACAAAAGCTTTCCACTCGTCTCAACAGTAACCAAGATATGCTTCTGTTTAATGTTGATCTGGCTCTACACGTTGATGGTTCAATTATTTCCAAAGGAAACTTTTATGTTAAGAGTGCCACCAACTACAATGAAGAAAAAGTAGCTGCTAAAGTACTGAGAGATGATTATCGTTTTGTAAAAAGATTTGTATCTGAGTGTGAATTTGTATTGGACACTCTAAAGAAGAATGTCCATCCAAATATTGTAGGAATATACGGCTTTGTAAATAGCCTCAAAGAATGCCCACATCTGATAATGGAGTGTATGGATAGACCTTTAACACAGTTTATTAGAGATAACGAATATCACAAGACCAGAAAAATGTCCTGTGATCCTAGATTAAAGCTTCACATTGCTCGTGGTATTGCAAATGCCTTACGTTCGGAATTCTTCCATTCTCACAATCCTCCATTCATTCACTGTGGTCTGACATGTGGTAATATCCTGCTCACTGAGTATTATAACCGACCGAAGATCTCAAATTTCAGCCGAGTGAGGATAGAGAATAATGCTCTTCCTGAGCCATGCAATGAACTACGATCATACTTGCCACCTGAGGTTCTGGGTGGTGGCTCAAAAGTCAGTAGGGGATGTGTTGATATGTACGCCTTTGGAAAAGTTCTCTATTATCTTGCGACAGATACTGTTCCTTCATTGAACGAACCTGAAATAGGATATGATGAAAAACGCTTCACTAAAGCATCAACTAAAGATGACAGTCATCACTGTCTGCGCACTGTAGCTGTCAAAGGAATTTTTGCCAAAACAAGTCCAGAAAGTCGTATGTCTGCTGATGACGCTTATAAAATTCTTAAAGAAGAAATTGGACCAGTTGTTCAGCCGCGTTTTCGTCCCATATATGGCAGTGGGGATGATTCACAGGTAATCTATATGTCTTACAAAACTATATTATTAAGTTCACAATAATTTATCATTTTCAGTATACTAGGTCTGCTAGTGGTCGTCGAAGATTTAGTGTTGGCTCAGATAGTTCTCGCTTTAGTACAGTAAGTGGTATACATAATACTTATACCGTATACCGCTTAATTTTCGAGGTTGCTTAATTTTCGCGGATTGCGCTATTGCAAATTTTCGTTGAATAAATTTCGCGGATTGATATCATTCGTGTGCGCATGCATATGAGCACGCAATTTTTCGTTGAACAATTTTCGCGGATAACGTTTGATCCGCGAAAACCGCGAAAGTTAAGTACCACGAAAATTAAGCGGTATACGGTACTGTATAATGTGAGCCTTTTTTTTTTTTATTGTTAATTACAGATACCACCACACTTGCAACACAAAGTTCTAACAGACAATGAGCTTGTGGATATAGCCTTTAATTTTGTCAAGAACTGGAAGTCTTTAGCAGCTGCATTGAATTTAACTGAAGTGGATGAGAGTGATATTAAGGAAGGACACGAACCTATGGATAGGAAACGTGCTATGCTAAGAACATGGAAACAAAGGAATGGCCCCAATGCCACTGTCAATAATCTATTGAAGGGATATTATAGGATGAATGATTATGCAGGTGCCCAGAACCTTCTTTCTTGGCTAGGTACGTACTATATATGCCCCCCCCCCCAAAAAATTTATTTTTCTAAGTGACAAACAGGAGCATGTGATTATTTGTCCCCCTTCTTGTTATCGTGTATGCAGACTCTGAGCTTTCAGGTATAGGCACCTTACCTGAGGATGTCAGCGATTCTAATGAAAGTGCACATGAGGTATATGGTATTATAAGTCAAAGCTCTGAAAACATTAATTATTATTAATTTTTAACACTTATTATAGTCTCCAGCTAAACTGACTGAGGAAGGCCCAGTTAACACAAATATAAATCCTTGTGTAACTGAGGAACGTCCATCCTCTAACTCAACTAGTCTTCTCACTGATTCTACAATAACTCCTGGGTCAGCTTCTACAAGTGCTACAAGTCTCGATCCTGACCCACTGCCTGAGTCTGATGTGATGACAGTATCAGGATTCTTTATTGGCTTGATGAGACAGTTTAGTGATGCAATGAAAATTTCAACACCATACAGAAAAAGAAATCAATGGGACAATTGTGGCTATGAATCAAGTAAGCTTATTAGCTACATCATTGATAGGTTTATGTTGACACAAATCTTATCCTTCAGGTGATGAAGGCTAAAACTAACTACAGGAATTCTGGAAGCATGGGAAGAAATAGTATTAAAGTCTTGTCTTTAAGTTATTATTTATTATTCAAAAATTTTGATTATTATTATTCATTATTATTATTCTAAATTCTATTGTTTATTGTGTTTGTTTTGTGTTTTTCTTTATGAATTTACTATTGATCACACCCCCTATATAACTGACTTCACTTGAATGATGACGGTCATGGAGTCTTCTTTGTCCGACGACTCAAGATACATTCACGCTCTGAAATACAGCTCAGGGGTCGTATCAGGCCTCTCTATCATTGGTGCGTTCATCGTTCTCCTCAGCCACACCACCTGGTGTAAGATCCGAGCCTCGGAGAATAACAAATGGGAGGCAAAGTTCATCACAGCACTCCGCTACTTGTTCTGTGACTACCGCAAGCCTGCTGATCTAGCTGCGGGTAGACAGACGCAAGGAGGAGGTGGACTCGAAGAGGGCCAGGGTCGCCAAGGGGGCAGAGAAGCGACGCAACAAGCGGCGATAAAAAACAAGAAATTACTACCTAACTACCATCGTTTTATTATCTGCATTTGCATAGCAGACATCCTAGTTTCAGGCTCGCATATCTGGGGTCTGTCTCAAGGGTTTGTTGACTCGAAAGACTTCATCCACTATGTGAACTCAAGCACAAATGAAACCATTCGAAGTGGTACAAATACATCTTGTACTGCTCAAGCAAGTGTGACTGTGTTTGCAACTGTTGCATCGTTCATGTGGACTTTAACTCTTTCTGTTTCGTTATGCTTCACCGAATACTTCCATGGATGTAACAATACATACATTATCAACAAGTGTTGTTGTGGGGACAAGCTAAGGGAAGATGAGATGGATCAGCGAAATGACCCTCACTGCTGTGCCACTTCACTCTGGCACCTGTTCCTCTTTCCATTGTTTGGATGGGGCATTCCTGCAGCTTTGTTTGCTGGTTTGGCCATCAGAGACCATCTTGGGTTCACCGAAGGATTTGATATAGGTATGATATCAATGATAGAACACAATGTATGCAATTTGAGTTAATATTACTTAATATTATTTAGTGCTAGTTATTCCTTTAATGTTTTATGTTATTTCCAAACAGCTTGGTGCTACTTGCGTTTTGACATTGGTGCCGATAGCAGCCACAGAAACTTCCTTTTGGACATCATAGGCTATGAGCTATTTGTGTGGGGACCTCTCTTGTTGATATTTGTGTTCTTTATCATGTTCTCAGTACTGCTGTGTTGCCGAAAATACTGTGGCAACTGCATTCAGGTATGTTGAGGCAATCACACACATAGTGCATACATGCATGAATCAGTTTAAAATCAGTATTAAAGGTACCAGGATACAATGTGTTCTTGTAACTTGTTCAAATTCATTGTCTATTTCTATAGGAAGGTGGCCAAGAAAGAGCGCAGCTAGATTGTGCTCATGTGAGGTATCTGCTCTTGGCTATTGCCTTGGTCATCTTGAGGATACCCAATACAGTGGTAGATATCATACTGATATCAAGTGAATTCCCCAACGACTACAGAACCTTGAAGGACGACCATGTTGCAAAACTTGTTCTTGCTGCAGTAAGCTCTTTATGGCACACACACACACACACACACACACACAGTGACACACACATGTCATAATAGCATGGGTGTCCATTACATTAGTAGAAAGACAATAGCTGTGAAACTAGCATTAATATTGTTATCGCAAACATCAACATTGGACTTGTCATAATTATTGTGTTATCTGCAGGGCATTATGAACTCAGCACAAGGTCTGGTCAATGTCTTCCTGTTCATGTTTGTCACCAAAGGATGTGGAGAGTGCTGTCTCATTTGTTGGAACCGTTGTAGGCGTCGAGAAAGAGGTGCATACCAGCCTCTGGAAGACCAAGAGCCAGCAGCCTGAAGTAACAGCAGCCACGCCCACTTTAGAAATGTTTACAGACGTCACATGCTAATTATGCACAATGACATCATAAGCACATTTTTGTATATTATTTTGCTGGCGCATGAAAACGTCCAAACCATCTCTACCAACATTCGAATTCTGCCCAACATGAGTGCTGTTGGCCTAACTGAGGAGGAGAGTGTACAAGTGGAGGGGTTAGATGGTCATGATGAAGTACCTACGGAAGTGTTAGGCCATCAGCTGGAAACAGAGCCAGACTTCCAACCAGATAACGAAGGTAGACAAACCACAACAAAGACGAAGTGCAAAGACGTCTTTCACGGTGTTTTGTTTGTTGCTTTGCAGAATTGCCACCCGACTACGACTCTCTGGCTAGTCCTCTACCAGTGACAGTTGGAGAGGAACACCTACAGGGGGAGTTTGTAGATGGTGCTGTGGAGAGACAAAAACAAAGCTCTACACTCATAGGTATTGTCATAATAGCATGGGTGTCCATTACATTAGTAGAAAGACAATAGCTGTGAAACTAGCATTAATATTGTTATCGCAAACATCAACATTGGACTTGTCATAATTATTGTGTTATCTGCAGGGCATTATGAACTCAGCACAAGGTCTGGTCAATGTCTTCCTGTTCATGTTTGTCACCAAAGGATGTGGAGAGTGCTGTCTCATTTGTTGGAACCGTTGTAGGCGTCGAGAAAGAGGTGCATACCAGCCTCTGGAAGACCAAGAGCCAGCAGCCTGAAGTAACAGCAGCCACGCCCACTTTAGAAATGTTTACAGACGTCACATGCTAATTATGCACAATGACATCATAAGCACATTTTTGTATATTATTTTGCTGGCGCATGAAAACGTCCAAACCATCTCTACCAACATTCGAATTCTGCCCAACATGAGTGCTGTTGGCCTAACTGAGGAGGAGAGTGTACAAGTGGAGGGGTTAGATGGTCATGATGAAGTACCTACGGAAGTGTTAGGCCATCAGCTGGAAACAGAGCCAGACTTCCAACCAGATAACGAAGGTAGACAAACCACAACAAAGACGAAGTGCAAAGACGTCTTTCACGGTGTTTTGTTTGTTGCTTTGCAGAATTGCCACCCGACTACGACTCTCTGGCTAGTCCTCTACCAGTGACAGTTGGAGAGGAACACCTACAGGGGGAGTTTGTAGATGGTGCTGTGGAGAGACAAAAACAAAGCTCTACACTCATAGGTAGGACTTCTCAGCAATACACACACACACACACACACACACACACATAATTTCATAAGCCTCTTGCCTTGTTGGATGTTGATGTTAATAAACTTATTTTTCTTTATACATGTGTCATGATGTGTCACTGTGTATGTGTGTACAGCTGAAGCTCCGCCCTCCTACAAGCAGCTATTTGGTAATGAAGAGGAGACCATTGATGGCTCGGGTAAAGAAAGGAGACCCTCTCGCTCTCGTAGACCTCACACACGGCCAAGAAGATCTAGCCACTTAGCAGAGGGCAGAGAGGAGACTGATCTCCTGTCACAGCTCTCCAAGAGATTCTCAAATATCAAGACTGCCACTTTAGGATGTAAGTTTCTCAGACGCCACTCGACTTCATGAACGAAACGAAACGTCTCACTTTGAACTCTCTAGCATTTTCTGACGAACACTGTACCACTTATTGTGTACTGTATACAACACTTTAACATGCTTTCATCAATATGTCATGCCATTCAATTTCGATGAATAATCATCATCAATATTTTTTTCTGTTTGTGTGTTTTTGTGCTCTTTCATTTTCCTGTGCAGTAGCAGGGTTTGTTGCAGCACTGTATGCACTATCACTTGCTATGGTGATTGTAGGTGAGTTGCCTACTCGCGTTTCGTTTACTATTTTTTTTTCCCTCCATTTTTGGGGGTTGGGAAAATTTGGAAGGAAATGCTCTATTAGCAGGTGTTAGATTTGTCTTTGTAGATCGCAGGGTAGGTGTTGAAACACGGCTGATTGTGAAGTATATTACCTACTCTTTCTTTAACACATTATGCCTCTAAAGGATGTGCATGTGGTCTATTAATGGCTTGAAGTTTAACACAAATAAGAGCTTGTTGGTTTTTGAACTTAATTTTATCACTGGACCCAAGTGTTAATAAGGCCGAGGTACAATGAGTCCAACGAAATTAAATTTTTTAGAGAGCTGGCATTTCTGTGTTGATTGCATTTCAAGTGAAATTCTCTCACATTACCCACTTACTTACACAGGAGCTCTGAACATCAGTGTCTGTCAGAGTGTTGTCGTACCCATCTACCTAACGGTGGCTGGGGTGATCCAGCTGTCATCTCTCGTCTTTCAAACCGTCACCTGGAGTGCAGAGAAGTGCGGCGTGGAGAAATGCGGCGCTATCAGAGTCTTTGATCTGTTTGGGTTTCTCCTGTTCATTTGGCTCATAATTGGCTCCAACTGGATCGTCAGGGTAGGATGGTCGAGGAGTGCTTGTAATGATAACAATCTTGCTATGGACTATGTCTCTATGGTGAACGTGAATTCAACCTTGCTTGGGGGCGATTATGAAGCACCCCCTGAGAGTGATGGTGATGTCTGTCGAGACTGTGCATCCCAGGTGTACCTGTTCACGTCTGTCATTATAGTGTTGCAGTACATCATGGTGATACTGGTGTGCATGTCCTGCTGCTCTGTGCTGTATCGATCACGGAGCTCACCTCACCGTTCTCGGTCAAGACGAAGACATTGATTGAGGGGTACGAGAGAAATTTTATTTCTCAGACTTGAAAATAACCCTTTTTCTTTGGTGTCCTGTGTTTGTGCTGTTCCTGTGAGTTTGTATGGTAGTATTTATATCAGTGCCATCAAATTTTTTGTGTGTATATATGTGTGTTTTTGTGCACGTGTTTGCAATGTATCTTCTGACTTCATTTTTATACCACCAAAATTGTATGCATATGTATTTTGTGTATGTGTGTTATACTGTTTACTTGGTCAGACAGTGATTTGGTCGAGTAGGAGCTTCTTTGTGGGTGTACATTGGTCTGGTGTGACCTATTCAAGTGGGTTCTGTGCAAATTCCTTACAAGTGATCATGCAGCTAGGAATTTTGATTGATTGATTCTTGTAATGGTGAACCAACCACTGAACCATAACAAACACACTTGTGGTATAACTAGTACATCAAGAATCATACCAATGTAAAAAATAGAAAGTATTGTTAATGTCCTTTGAGGTACAATTAAAATATTAAGAGACATGTGTTGCCATGGTTACACACATGGTGTGAACCTATGTTCAGCTTGGTTGAAGTGGTGAAGTGCGTGATCCCACCAGACCCACTCCGCTGTACTGCTCCATCATCCTCGTCACCAGGCTGTAGATCAGAGCAACCTGTGTGTGTGTGTGTGTGTGTGTGTATGTGTGTACATGTGTGTGTTTGTGTGTTTGTAGTTCTACAAACCTAGTACGAGCAGAACTACTAATCTTGATCCTAGCATTTTGTACACGTGAGTGCTACTGCATTCAAGCCAGTTAGTTGCACACACAGTTAGTTACCTGTCTGCTGCGTATGAGGAGGTTGACAGAACGATCCGTTTTGTAGAGGACCAGTTCGTGTTTCTTGACAGCAATGTCCCACTCCAATCCATTAAACGGAAGACTCTCTAAGAGACTCTATGTACAAGGACAGACAGTAGTGAAATGTTTGGGTGTAGCTCGGAATGATGTGACAAAAGCTTTGGGAGATTTCCTTACATTAGTTTCTTTGTTCACCAGATGGAAGCCTAACGTGTTCACTCCAATGCTGACCTGTATGTGACTCTTTCGACTGATTCTCCCAGCTATTGACTGCATGAAATGAAACGGAATTTATCATCATATTTTCAGCTTGTTGACAGTTTTAACTTGTGAATCATGTTTGCTTTGATACTGCATGATTTACTTTAATTACTTACTGGTATTTTTGCTCCCTTTGTGTACAACACTCCATTGTAGAATGTCGCACCGTAGTATGACCATTGCCAGCAGTGCTTCAGATAGCTCACATAGAGCAGCTGCATATTATGTGTGTGTGTGTGTGTCATTGTCTGTGTATGTAGGGGTTAGTAAATCAATTATTATGAAAGATGAGACTGTTGATTGGGTCTAGGGTTTTGCTTGGCATGTGGTTTTTGTAGAGACTAAACAATTACTTTTATCAGTGTTTGGTTATACATGTGGCAAATTCCTTAACCATAGCAAAACAATCACGGTTGTTTGTTTGTTTTCACATAAAACAGCTGCCAAATATCAATTAATATCATGGTAATGATATCTTTATGTATAACCTACCTCTGTGTTGTACACATTGGACTGTGACATCTCTGCATAGCGAGCCAGTATCTTTCTCTCAAACTCCACTCTTCTCTTGGAGGAGAGGAGGTGAGAAGGGAGAACTTGCTCCAGCTTGTCCTTGAGGAAGCCACCCTTATGAACAGCTACATTGTAGTCACCGTATGCAATCTGTGTGCATGTGTGTGCAAGTACACCAGATTTGAGACTTAGTCTATTTAGGAGCACTGATTTTGACAAACCTGCATTGATATGCCTGCTAGGTAGAGAGCATCATCTTCTGAGCATGGGTAGTAGCCACTCAAAACTTGTCTATGGGCCTGCCAAGATAGATGCAGTGTTGACTTGGAGATCATGTGAACTGCACACACAGCAATAACCTATTCTATAATGTATAGTTTTACCTCCACATAGAGAAATTCCAGTGCTGTGGGATCTGATACCTACACACATGTATGATGCACATTCATGAATGATTAGATTGAACCACCTTACGTAGTGTTGTCAGCTACATACCATCTTCTCAGTGCTCGGTGGAAAGAAGACATTTCTTCTGAGATAGAAGTTGGGTGGGTCATTGTCTCCATGACTACTGCCACCCCCTCTGGCCGGAGGTGAGCCATATTGTTCTAGAAGCTTCTTCCAGGTTGACATGAGCTTCAGAGGCTTGTCCATGTCACCAAGCTGTATCTCTGTAGAGTATTTATGGAGCAACAAAAATTCACAAAGCCAGTAATTCACGTTTATGTCTGATAGCTACATGTACATGTGACATTAAATAGAGTAGTAAAATAATATTATTACCAAGGTTCTTAGACACTATCCAGAGAGCGAAGAGTGAATGGTACTCACGAGCTAGCTTGATTAGTCGATAAAGATCCTATTAATGTAATTTAAATACAAACTATCATAATAATACATGCTATATACTATACTGCTTCACCCACCTGAATGGCATCAGCAGCTGGAGTCTCTCGGCCTTTGAAGAAGTGTGTCACTTGGTGTTGTCCATTCATGAAACTCACTCTCTGTCTCCTCACAGTCTGAACATGCTCTACAGGCTGTGGACACACACACACACACACACACACACACACACACACACAAAATGACAAAGATTATACCCAACAAAAACTTAATTTTAGTTACTATGCAGACACTCACCTTTTCTTTGTTTTTCTTCTTTGACTTGCCCGAGTCAATCTCATCCAAGTTGGCCAGACTACCCTTGAACCTCAAATCAGCTTGATGGCTCTTTTTGTTTGTACCAAGCAGAAGGTCTTCAATGGAGGGAGTTGGTTGTTGAGAGAATGAGAGGAGGGTGGGAGAGAGAGGGCCACCTAGGGACTGTGTGGGTGTGGATGGGAGCATTTGTTCACTAGAGAATGAGCACTAGTAGAGGAGCATGTAAAATGATGAAAGCTTACAGATTCCTTGTAAGCGTCTCGTAGTAGCTGTGACGTCTCCTCCCAGTTGTTCATCTTACACTCAAGACAAACGGCAAGAGGTGATTTCCCGTCATGATCCAGAGCTGCTTTGAGTCTTCCAATGCCAGGCTGCTTCAAGAGGTATGCCACCACAGCTGGGTGGCCTGTGCCAGCTGCCAGGTGGAGAGGAGTCGAGCCTGAGGCATTCCTGTAGCAGAAAGGGAAAGTGAAGTAAAAATATATGTAGCTCAGTTGGTTTTTCTCCTCTCAATTTTTTTATTATGAGAATAAAATAAGGCTGTCTCTCTCTGTGAATTGATGTACTCTTGGGCTTACTGTATTCCAATTGAAGCACCACCTTCTTCTACCAGCACCTTCACCACCTCAATTTCACCATACCTATAGTGTCAACACAAGAGCAAAATGTTGAGCCATCATCAATCACTCTCACTCTTCTTCTCCTTACCAGCAGGCATAGTGCAAAGATCCCCAACCATCAGAGTCCTTCTCATCAGCCGAGAGCCCAAGGAGGAGACATCTTCTCACACCCTCAGCATCTCCCTCACATGCCAGCTTATGCAAGGGAAATAGCTCAGTCCAATCAGGTAGCCTGGGGAGCAAACGGTGATATTTATAGTAACTAGTGGTGGACTACTTTATGTCGATTCAACAAACTATTAAGAGAACGGTCAACCATGTTCTCTTTCCATGGTGGCACACACTAGCCTTATGTGTACATAACTTCAAAGCTACAACTAGCTAGCTATAGTGCCTATACTATTGGATTAGCATATAATATAATATTATATATGCTTGGGATTCTTACCCATCTCCTTGAACCTGTACGACCCACTTTCCCCTCCTCTCCTGGATCGCCTGGTAGTCAGGTTCTCCTTTTCCAAAATGTTCATTCACAACAATCATGTTCACCTACAAAGTTATTGCATTATATTTGAACATCACAAGCCTACAATACTCATTAGGTTTGTGAAAAATCATACCTTTTTCAGTTTCAATCCTGATCCAAATAGTGGGTTCTTCACGATCAAGTCAACTGGGTCTTCTTGTAAGGTGGTGGACATTGTGTCGTTCATTCTTGTGAATGTGAAGGCTGTAGTCTCGTGGAGGGTACTCTCATCATGATTGGGACCGTGGTAGGGGGTAGAACTTAGCAGGGGGTTGGGACGATCAATGAATGACTGATTAGGGGTCTTCCCCACTGATGTGGGTTGACTGAAGAGTGGATTAACGACACACATTTTCATCCTGTCTTGAATGTTGGGAGCATAAAGGCAGTTTATTGCTCCCGGCACTGCATGCTGTTCTCTGAGCCAGCTACAGAGACAAATAGACATCATATCACTTATTCTATGCTTTATATATAATTATGGTATGTCAATTTATCAAGACTACATAACAGACTCAGTAGTACATATACATTGATACCATGGTATGCATCAAAATAGTTGTAACAGTGCACGTGTTAAGTGGTTCAACTGGCACACAACTTTAAGTTTAGCTTAGTAACAATGAGCTATCTAACAACCACCAATTGACCTATGTTTACAGTATATTTTTCTCCAAAACTTACTGGTCAAGTGAAGCAAGCATCTCTCGAGTGCTTGGGTGCACCTTCACAGAGTTGTCCACCATCTCTCTCAGTATCTCTCCAAGATTGTAGAACTGAGGGTACTCAGATGAGTTTGGAAGATGGGATACCACAGCCGAGTCTGGAAGAAAAAAAATATAAGAATTATGAGTTGTATATCAATCTCTTATATATCATCCAAGATTCACCTTTGTGGATGATGGGTACTGCGTAGCACAAGATGACACCAAGGTCCTGAGACTTCCCGCTGATTGGGTCCACTTGAGAGCCTCCTCCATGTACCGATATGAACACACCTCTTCTTCCCTTGATCCCCTCTCCATCAGCAATACCAGCTTTCCCTGGAGGAGAGAGAATCATCCGAGAATGATGACTAAAGCAACAAATCACCATAAGCAACACCACCCAATGGCAATGAATGGCACATATAATTATGCTGATACTTTGAGTGTTGTACGTGTACACATGATTTTCTCCCATAGTCACTTGGCCCCCTTTTGCTCCACCGCTATGATGATCATTGTGACATTTTTCTCTCACTTGCAAAATTTCTGGTCCATGTTGTGCTCTCTCTCAGCAGCGTCACTTCAGGATCCTCACCGCTGATGACAGGCCCAGAGAATGCTCCCAAATGGTGCAGGAATGGTCCCGACGGCCATTTCCTCAGGAGAACCTCGTAGTCATTGGGATCGTAGTCAAACAGACTGATATAGTTGTGAAACTCTTTTCCAGCTCTTCTACGAAGAAAGAGACCAGCCACTCTAATGTGGCATTCTCTGAAATGAAAAATCAAACCTATATAATTTGACCATTGACCTTTTATACAGTGTGAATCTAACAATCAATTTAGGGTGAATCTGATTACTGTGGCATCATTAATTTTTACAGACAGATACTCATTGACATGCAAACGCACCTATTTTGAGGTACATCTTCTCCAACAGGCATGATTGTCAGAATCCAGAATCTCGTCAACATGCAGCCACGCCCATGTGTACAGCTGCAAAGTGGTTGCCGCCCACTTTGATTCTAAATAAAGCCCACCTGTTACTAAGGTCTCAAAACAGTGGTCGTGAAATTTTGACAACATGGCTTGCAGTAAACTTTTGTCTAGAATAACCCAAACCAATGGCTTATTGGGTGCTTTCAGAGGACAGGTGAGTTAATAGGAACGCTTTTCTCTTTGTTTTAGTCTGAATTCAGCGGTTAGTTCTCTTTTCTATGCCAGTAAGTAAATTATGCATGTGGCTTGTTTTTATGCATGTTGACTCTATCTTTTCTGTGTACAGGTATTTGCTCTCTCAAGACTACAGTCTACAGCCTCTTCTCACAAGTTCACTCTCCCAGTATGTTGGTGTATCAAATGCATATCCACAATAGTTCTGTCAAAATGCAGTGACTGTTGTTGTAATATTTATCATATTGCAGTATGGACAGAATCTTGTTTGTTTTTACCAGCTATTCCTAATAATAGTACACAGGGTTCACTTCCTATGTATAGTTAAATGGTTTCTTCTCTTGTATCTAGCCTGAATCCTACAAGATGCACAAGATGGATGAGATGCCTCCCATTGAAGGCACTCTGACTAGGGAAGAGACTCTTGAGTACTACAGGCAGATGATGCGGATTCGTGAGATGGAGCTACAGGCTAGAGACCTCTATCAGCAGAAGAAGATAAGGGGGTTTCTTCATCTCTATGTGGGACAGGTGGGTCATTGTGTGTGTGTGTGTGTGTGTGTGTGTGTGTGTGTGTGTGTCAGTGTGTGTATTCATTGTTTATGGGGGCGGTGTTCCTACAATCATTGACAGATTTGATAGTAATTGTAGATAATATTATATTGGTGCCGTAGATACAATGTCATGAATTGTATATAGTTATGCAACTGTATTAAATTTCACATTCTTTGAAGATAGTCAACTTCTCTCTCTCTCTCTCTCTCTCTCTCTCTCTCTCTCTCTCTCTCTCTCTC